>JAADXZ010000119.1:0-41175 GCA_023338055.1 Phytopythium mirpurense
CGCTGTCGGCCGTGCACTATTCTGGCGCATTTGAAGTGACCAATCGCTAGCCGTGTAAGTGGACGATTCGCACAGTGATTGGATGAAAATAAGAATCGTGCACAAATATGAACCCGTGCACTATACTGGCAGTTTAGGTTACAGGTAAAGTGCTGCGTGCTTCTCCTCGTGCGGCGTCCAACCTCTCGAGGTGTGTTGAAGGAGCGCAAGGCAGCAGCAGAGCAAGATGCGATAACACTACACGCCAAGGACTTTGCACGGATCGGCCACGATATATATTACCCGATCCCGGTACCGGTAGCTCCCTCTTCGGCGAGAGCGTCCGGCTGCTGCTGCTGCTGCTGCTGCTGCAGTTCTGTGGTATTCACAGGCCGCGCTCGTTGGTCATGTCGATCTGCGAGAGGAAGCGAATGTCCTCGGTCAGGCCCTTAAAGTCGAGCTTGGGGCTGTAGCGCTTGTACGGCGTGCCGTCGGGCCCGATGAGGAACTGCGCGTGCCATTCAACACACACACGTCACACATAAGTACTCGGCGAGCAGCACGATCCCGTGCAGTTGCAGATAGCTGCGTGTGCGCACCTTTTCAAAGTTCCAGCTCACGTCGGCGCGCGTGACGGGCATCCAGATGAGGCGCATGGGGTGCGAGAAGACGCCGCTGGGCGTCGACATCTCGTCCAGCAGCGAGCGGTCGCACGGGTAGGGCAGCGCGATGCGCAGAAAGTTGAACAGCGGGTGCGCGTTGGCGCCGTTGACCTCGATCTTCTCCGTGAGCCGGAACTTGGGCTCGAAGCCCTTGCCCGGGCGGATGTGCCGCAGACTCTGGTAAATCTCCTCGCCGTTCAGGTTCTCCTGGTGGCCGAACTGGTTGCACGGGCAGCCGAGGATCACCAGATCCGGGAACGTGCTGGCCAGCTCGTTCAGCTGCACGTACGCCTTGGTCGTCGAGTTGCAGTGCGACGCCACGTTCACGATCAGCACGACCTGCAGGGCGACGAGCACAACAGAGTAGGCGGCGTCAGTGGACCGAAGCAGGAACACACAGACACGCATAGAGTGCGTGTGAAACCGTCCGCACCTTGCCGGCAAAGTCGGCCAGTCGGATGAACTCGGAGCCCGTGAGGGAGCGGAAGGAGAACTGGTGCGCCGTCTTCCGGCGCACGGGCGCGCCGCTGCTGTTGCTGCCGTTGGGCGAGCGCTGGCGCTGCAGGGTCGGGACGCCCGACACGGGCACCGCCACGGCCATCGGCAGGTTGTGGTACTGCGGCTGGTGCGGCGCGGCCCCGCGCGGCTGCTGCTGGCGCGCGGCGCCGCCGTTCTCGTCTGTCGCGTCGCCCGCGTCGCACCCGACGCCGCTAGGGAGCTTCAGCATGGCGGCCGGCTCGTGAAACTCCAACCTACGGGGAGATAGCGCTCCTTCTTCGGGTGCGCGTGGCCTAATCTTTTGTGGAATGGCCGAGCAGAGAGCTCCTCAAAAGAGAGTGAGAGAGCGGGGGCAGGGCGGGGTGGACAACGACGGCACCATGACAAAGGAAATACCGTAGTCCTTATATGTAAATGTACGTGTCCGACAAACACTGTACAATTCGCTATAGATGGCATACATTTTGACAGCACCATAATTAACGTGCTGATTACCCAAGCTGTTCAACGCTAAGTCCCATGCAAAGGCGCGGCGGGTTAATTTGGTGTACAGCGACGAGCTCGTGGTGATGACTCTCAAGGTTTCTGTCAATTTGTGGTGAGCGCGTCGTAAACCATGCTCGCTTCAGAGCTGCATGGAAAAGCAAGGTCATTTACACCTTGACGAGCACGCGCTCGAATGACATATGGAATCGAAGAAATCGCACCCAGGTTTTGATGAGCTTGGTCGAAACGCAGGTAAGTATTGCACAGTACATGTAGACGTGGAGTTCACCGCATCGGAGGTGCCGTACGCTGTGATGAATGCCAGGGAACGCCGGTTACTACAGTAAAAACATGAAAACGTCGATTGATTCTGAGCTCGCGTGTGGAGTCATTCCGCTCAGATATGACTCGCAACACCATTGGTTGCTATTCCAATTCTAGGACGATAATTGGATATCTGAGTCTGAATCCTGCACATTTATGTACACTTTCTTGTACGTACCGTAACTTGAAGTATATGCTGGCGATGAATGGTGTGCGGTACACACCGTTCGTGTGCAACTGGAGTTTATGCAAAGCCAAGTCGAGGACGAACTTTCCATTTGACTCTAGCGCCACAAAGCATATCCTTGCAGAATGCGCCAGATTACCATCCGTTTCTCCATAAGGGCGACCATTTCCGAGAATACATACTGCACGACTGTATTGCTGCACGCATCCGAATGGAAAGATCGCCGTCAACAGTCGAGTTCTCCACGTGCTGGCGACAGCAACGGGTATCGGTGGACCCAAGGGTTCTCCCACAGAGAAAGCAGTTACGACTTCGCCAGTATACTGTTAGCAGTGCTTGTGAATTGAGCGTGTGGACATTGAAGTTGGCTGGCTGGTTTAGCGTCATGATACAGTACGTAGCGGGTGCGAAGCAAATTTTCATGCGACGAGTCGAAAAGAGCGGCAAAGAGACAAATTTCGCGTTATGTTCCGACCAGACGCGAAAAGGCGAAAAAGTGAAGGCTGCTTCTGTGCAGGGGATGCGAGTTCTCAGTTCGAGGCATTGAGCAGACCAATGGTGCGGCAGCCAGTGGATGCTGGTGTGATGTGACTCAAGTGAGTGTTGGTGTGGATCATCCACACCAGCACTCACTCGCGAATCGACAATAGTGCTCGCACGTCACCTCATTTGGTATCCCGCGTGCGTTCTCGTCAAGTTCCGTCAGAAAATTCCAGGCCCAGGCACTCAGCCACTGGTGGCACTTTGCTCAGTTTGTGAACGAAACTGAACGGGAGCATTTCATTGCAGCACTGCTGCTGCGTTTGTGCAGCAGTCGACGTGCTTCGGATTTGAGCGCATTGGAGTCGGATGAGAGTCCAAACTCTCAGCGCGAAATTTTGCGCTGCTCTTCGACTAAACTCAGCATTTGCCACTGAACTGGCAGCGTAGCTGCTCTCGGCTTGGTTCAGACCATAATCGCGTCTCCCTCCGTGCACGAAATTTTGCGTCAGCGCTTAAGTCGTCAAAAAGTATCTTTTCTGCGATCTACTGTGCAGTAACTGTACTGTACTGTGTTGCGTGCTCGCTGGTAAGTGTGCAAAGTGGCAGCCACATGTAAAATTCCATCACCTGGAACGGCGGCACACACGCGTCAGATATGCACATGGATTGAATAAAGGAGGCCGATCGGCACATGCGCGTGGGCAGAAAAGAATCTGTGCTACACTGGACTCGGAGCGGTCGGTCAAGCCGCTTATTCGCCACCACTGCTTTTCCCATTGAAAGCGTTACCCGTCCGGTCGGTCCATCGACACCACTAGCGATTCAGTTTAGTTTGGCTCGGTGAGACGCGCCGACTGCACTTGGTTTTACTATCAACGAGGAACGGGATGGAATGAAGGGTTGCAAGGGTACGTGGGCGTTTCTCTTGATTGTTGTAAGAGAGCGTACAGTATAGTATAACTTCAGTGACACGGGTAACGCAAGCGGCCACGTCTGGTCGCGAGAAATGCTGCAAAAGCGAGAGGGGGGTTCCGCGTCGACTTTACAACCAGCTGACTGTACTCTTGTATCCGCGAGTGTGAAACAGTCTCTTCGAATCCACGAGAAAAAGATTCAAAACTCGACAGCGCTTCCCCAAGGTCAACAATACTCCCCAAAAGTCAACATGTCGCGGGTACTGTAGTTCAGTACTCAGTTCCAGTATCCGTCACTTAGCGTGTCCTCCACGACAAAATTCGAGGTGTTTCTCCCTTCCCCCACCCTTCACTTGCTGTTTGTATGAACAAACAATAAAAAACCTCGCTCGATCCCGTCGCCACCCGCCCTCGCGTTGCTTTCCTTTGTCGTGCCCGTCCTTTCTCGAGATCTCGCCCCGCCCCCGCGGGAGCGATCACGACTCGAGCGCCACATTCGGAATCCCCAGCTCCAAGGGCGACCCGCGCCGCGAGCGCACGTCGTCCCTCCCCGCGCGCCGTTCCGGGCCGCCTCGCCGTTCATTTCCCCATCGTCGCAGTCGCCGAGCGGTCTCTCTCTCTTTCTGTCTGTGCGCGGGCGTCCATGGCGCCGCACGTGGCCGTCATGTCTCCGCAGCCGCAGCAGTGCGATGAGCCCGCAGAAGCCTCGCCCCAGCGACACGTCAAGCCGCCGCCGTCGCCCATCGTCGTCCCCTTTGGCGCCCGCGCGCGCGACGGGTCGGAGGAGCCCGCGAGCACCGCGCGCCGACCGCCAGCCACCGTCCAGCCCGCGCGAATGCCGCCCACGCCGACCGCCGCCGCCTCGCGCCTCCGCCGGCGGACGCAAAGCCTGCCTGCGGACGCGGCCACGATCGCGCTGCTGGCCAAGCCCGCGAGCTCCACGACGCTGTCAAGTCTGCACACTGCGCCGGCGGCCGCTAAGAAGAGCGCGCCTCGCCGGCCGGTGTCGGTGGACCGCGCGCTCTTCCGCCGCTTCGACGACGTGAGCGCCTCGCTCGCGCGGTTGCGCCAAGTAGAGCAGATGGACGTGTTCTCGTCGTCTATGGACAACCCGGAGATGGCCGTGGTGCGCGATGCCGTGCAGCGCCTGCAGCGGTCGTCGAGCCGCTACCGCGCGTCTCAGCTGGAGCTGCTGCAAGAGATTGAGAAGCAGCAGGAGACGCAGCGCGCGCCGCTGCGCCGGTATCTGCCGCCGTTCCTCGTGCGCTCGGACTCGCGCAAGGTGGACGAGCTCAAGCACGCGCTCTGCGAGCAGGTGACGGAGTCGGTTGCTGTCGAGAGCGAGCTGGCGCGTCTCGAGCGCCGCTCGGACGTCCTTACTGACGACTGGCGCCGCCGAGCATCTGGCAGCGCGAGCCTGCACGCTTCCATGATGGACCGGATATCCTGTGCCAACAGCCGTGCCGAGTCGTGCTCGTCAAGCCAGAATGACGACTGCTTTGACGATTATGAAGACGACAAGTACGCCGATGATGAAGACGAGGAGGACGAGCCGATCGCGCTCCGAATTGCGAGGCTCGAGCGTGAGAAGGAGGCGCTGCTGACGGCGATCGTGCGTATGCTCCGGTTGCCCGAAATCGAGCAGCTCCAGGCCCACATTGCCATGTATGCCTCGGAGGAGCAGGCGTGCGCGTCGATCCTCGCCCAAATCGACCACTGCGTGGCTCTGTATCGCCACGGCCTCCAGATGCTCCGCATGGCGCTGGCGACGATCGTCTCGTCCCAGTACACTGGCTCGGCCAAGGAGTTCGCGAACGGCCCGTACTCGCTCACAGTCGAGGCCGGCCAGCTCATGCTGCAAGCCACGCACCTCGTGCAGCCCGAGGCGCGGCGCCGGTATCGCGACCACGCGCAGCGCATTCTCGACTTGCACCTGCCCAAGTTCCCGTCGGCCGTGGGCGAGTTTGCGCGTCGCGCGCGCACCAACTTTGACCCACGCAACGCGCTGGCACTCGAGGCGTCGCGCCGCCTGCCTGCCAGCGAGAACGTGCTCGTGCTCACGCACAAGGTGGCGATCGAGCAGCTCGAGGCGCTGGACGCGTGGAAGCGCGCGGTGACGCGGGACCAGGGACTCGCGCGGAAGGCCCTCCAGCAGCTCGAGGACCGTCTCCAACAGCGCCTCGCGGTGCTGGCGCGCTCGGTGTCGGTGTAACGCGCCGGGCGCGAGGAGGAAGCGCACGATGGACGAGCGGAGGCGGCGCTGCGCGTGGTGGGCGCTGTCGCCATGGTGCGCTGTGCTTGTCTTTTCTCCGCTGGGCGTAAGTTATTTCTTGTTATTGCTGCTGCGGCGTTCGTCGCCCGCCGCGCCTTGGACGACAGCGCAGCCTTTGAATACATGAGCCCCCATACATGGGTGGTGTGCTAGATGCGACGATCGCGGGCCTCACGCGGGCAGATAGAGGACAACTAATTACAAGAGTGATGTGTGCGGTAGGCAATACTTCAGTAATATGGAGCAAGAGCTTGGCACTTGGATGGAGAGGACGCATGTACAAACGCCAGCATGAGCGGTCCCTTCAACCCTCCAGCCTGCGCGCAGAGTTCCTCCTCGTGACGCCGCATCACCACGCTCCCGAGCCCCGTTACACCAACACGCACTTGACCATTCAGACGTCTTGGCTCCCCATGACGGAGTCGTCCACGCCCGCTTCAATTCACAGAGGTCGGCGCAAACAGCAGCGTCGACGTGTGTGAAGACGTGCTGCTCTGCCCCCAAGCAGTCGGTCGGTCGGTCGGTCGCTCCGCTACTTACTGCCAGTCACCCATGTTGACGTCGTTGTTGTCGGGGTTCAGGTCGCGGTACGACCTGCCGAGCAAAAAGTCCTGGCCCGCGAGCGCGCGTCCGTCCTGCGCCGTCTGCTGCTGCTGCGGAGCCGCCGCGCCCGGCTGCGCGTACAGATGCGACTGCTGGCTCTGCGCGTTGAACACATCCTGTGAGTGCAGCACTTGATCGCCGTAGAAGGCGCGCTGTTGCTGGTGCTGCTGCTGCTGTTGGTGCTGCTGCTGCGCCGACCGTGAGAGTTCGCCGGGGGGCGCGAACTGGGACCCGCGGAGGTTGGACGCGGCGCCGCCGACGTACCCAACGTTCATGTCATGGTGCTGGCGCAGCACGTCCGAGCCGAGGTGCTGCTGGTGCATGTCGAGGCTGTGGTCGACGTACAGGTCCTGGCTCGTGCCCAGTCCGGGCGACATCATCATGTTCTTCTGCACGTCGCCGTAGAGCGGGTGCGTCGCCTGCCGCTGCTGCTGCTGCGAGAGCTGCTGATGCGCCTGCGTCAGCATCTGCAGACTCGAGCCCGACATCTGCGCCGACATTTGGCTCTGCATCTCCTTGCTGCGCGCCATCGACTGGCTGATGCCCTGGAACGAGTGCATCTGGCGCCGCTGCTGCTGCTGAAGCTGCTGCTGCTGCTGGAGCTGCTGCTGCTGCTGGAGCTGTTGCATCTTGCGCTGCTGCTCCTGCTGCTTGCGCTGCTGCTCCTCCTGTTGCTTGCGCTGCTGCTCTTGCAGCTGTTGCTGCCGCTGCAGCTCCTGCTGTCGCTCCAATTCTTGCTGCTGACGCTGCAACTCCTGCTGACGCTCCATCTCTTGTTGCTGGCGCTGCAGCTCTTGTTGGCGCTGTAGCTCCTGCTGGCGCTGTAGTTCTTGTTGCCGTTGCAGCTCCTGCTGCCGTTCGAGCTCCTGCTGGCGCTTCAGCTCTTGCTGGCGTTTGAGCTCCCGCTGGCGCTCCAGCTCCTTCTGCTGCCGCTCGAGCTCACGCTGACGCTCCAACTCCTGCTGGCGCTTTAGCTCCTGCTGACGCTTCAATTCCTGTTGGCGCTTCAACTCCTGCTGGTGCTGGAGTTCTTGCTGGCGCTGGAGTTCTTGTTGGCGCTGGAGTTCTTGCTTGCGCTTTAAATCTTGCTGGCGTTTGAGTTCCTGCTGATGCTTGAGCTCTTGCTGGCGTTGCAGTTCCTGCTGACGTTGCAGTTCCTGTTGGCGCTGTACCTCTTGTTGACGACGAAGCTCTTGCTGATGCTGCAGCTCCTGCTGACGCTGCAGATCCTGCCGGCGCTTGAGCTCTTCCTGCTGGCGCTTAAGCTCTTCCTGCTGGCGCTTAAGCTCCTCCTGCTGGCGCTGTTTCTCCTCCAGCTGGCGCTTGAGCTCCTCTTGCTGCTGCCGCTCGAACTCCTGCTGGCGACGCTCCTGCTCAAGGCGCTGGCGCTCCATCTCCTCTTCCTGCTGCTGCTGGAACTGCAGCTCGAGGCCCGCGTCCATGTCAAAGCTGTCCACCGCTTGGTCGAGCAGCTGCTCCACTGTGCGCTTGCCGGACGAGGGTGCCGCCATCTGCGAAGCCCTCACGCCGACGTTCATAAACGCTGCGCCCGCCTCGTTGTCCGACTTGCTGTCGTCTTGGCTGTCGGACGCGTCGCCTCCGAGCAGCGACGAGATGCCCTTTACGGCCTTCGACAACGTCTCGTCATTGGCGCTCGCGTCCTTCGCGTCCGTCTCGCTCGTCTCCGTTGAGCCTGTCGCCTCGTCCGTTTTGCTCGTGTCTGACCCGCCGTCCGTGCGCGGCTTCTTGGTGCCCGGCTCGTCGGCGCTGTCTCGCGCCGCGTGCTCGTCGCCGTGCTCGTTGTCCTCGGCGTCTCCATCGTCGCCGTGCTCGTCGTCCTCCATCTCTTCGTCCGTCTTGATCTCCTCCTGCTCCGTCTGCAGGTTGCGGCACTTGTCGAACAGCATCTCCGTCATCGAGACAATGTCTTCGTTCAGGTGCTCCTCCCGCGCGATCTTGAGAATGCCGCCTAACGTCTTGCGCATGCGCGCGCGCTTGGCGCGGATCGCCGAGAGGTTCACCTCGTAGTTGGCCAGCTGGCGCTCAATGAGTCGGCGCGACGGAGGAATCTGGACGCGCGCAAACATGGCGGATGTAGACGGCGGCGGGATCGGCGCGCCCATGCGGCTACGCTTGGTGCCGATCGACACGAGCGTCTCGTTCAGGCTCGCCGTCATCTTCTCGTAGTGCGATTCCATCTTGAGCCACTCGTTCACGGACCCCGAGATCTCGCGCAGCTTGTACAGCAGCACCGTTAGCAGCAACTGGTCACTGCTGCTCGTCATCAGCCGCGTGCTGTGCCGATAGGACGGGATGAAGCGGTCGTTCATGTTCGTGGAGCGAATGAATCGGCGGCGGTGCGTGACGCTCTCCAACAGCACCTGGTTGTACAAAATGAGGCTGCGGCACACGTCCAGGTCGGTCGAGTACTGGTCCACGAGGTCCACGATCTTCTTCACCGTCCGGGCTTCCGTCGTTCGAGCCTCTTCCAGCTGCATCAGCTCCCCTTCGACAGCGCGGAGGCGCTTCTCGGTCCGCTTGGCAAGCGTCCGGGTCGTTTTCTCGAACTGCGATTTGGACGACAGGATTTGATGGCGCAGGTCAAAGATCTTGATCAGCGCGTCGACCTCCGAAATTCCGATTTCCGACGCCGAGTCCTCGTCAGTAGCGTCGTCATTCTGCATAATTGACTCGATCTCGCGCTCGCCGTATTCGACCAGCTGCACAAGCTGGGTCTTTGCGAGGTGGACCAACGTGGCGCCTGTAGTGTTCGCAACCAGGTTCTATAACGTTCAAAGACCCTTAGTATCAGAGTTCGGAACAACAACGACGACGAGGTATGTAGGTGGGAGGACGTACCACGCGGTCCTTCTTTGATGTGACTTCCGCGATCAGCGTGTCGATCAAGGCCAAGAACTTTTGCTCCACCTGGAACACCAAGTCATCAAGCATAAGTATCGCTGGATCATCAAACCCGAAAACGATGTCCATGACAGCGAGCATTCACGTACCGCAGCTTGAGCAGCGGCGTTGGCACGCTGAGCAGCAGCTCGATCCTTCTGGCTGCTCGCAGTGTTGCTCGTCTTGACCGCCACGATCGCCTCCTGCTTGATCTCCTTGTCCACGATGGCAACCTCCGAGATTGCCGCGTCTACGATCTCTTGTTTAATTTCCTTGTCAATCGGGGCCACAGCTTCAGTAGAATCCGCGCCTGCCTTATCCGAGCCCGCTTCCTCGTCGGTGCCAGCATCCACGTCCTTATCACCATCATCTGCGGCTTCATGAGTGTCCTGGCTCGTAGATTTCTGGGTATCAGTGCCCTCCGCCGCGTCAGTGGCTACCACTTGCGTCTTGTCAGACTTGGCATCGCCCGACCGATCCACTTCGGCGCCTTGCTTCTTCTCGGTCGCATCCTTGTTTACTTGCTCAGCATCAGCGTCGACTTTCTCCTTGGCAGTAATCGAGTTCTTGGCACTATCAGCGTCGGCTTCCTTCTCACCCCCGGCATTCTCGACTTCCTTTTCCGGCTCCCCTTCCTTCGTCTTGTCTGCCATCTCCCCCGAACCCACAGTCGCCTCCTCGTCGTGCTTCGCGACAGTCTCCTTGTCCTTGGCATTGGTGTCCGCTTCCATGTCAATACCAGCATCTATGTCCACAGTGCTGGCAGTGCCCTGGGTCTCTCCAACCTCGGCGTTCTTCTCAACACCTTCATCGCCGTCGGGCGTTTTGGACTCTTCAGTGTCATCAGCTCGAGCTGTTCCATTGCGCTGCTGATCAGAGCTCGCATTCTTGTCGGCTGTCGTTGCACTTTTGTCGATTGATGATCCAACCGGGCTCCCGGGCCTCGAAGTAGTCGACGACTCACTGTCGTGCACACTAATCACGTCTTCCTGCTCCCGTGCAACCTGTCCGGCTCCCACTTCCGCAATCGCCGCCGCAGCAGCAACGGCAACGGCGTCCGCCTCTGCCTTCTTCCTCCCCTCGATGAACTCGACAAGCACGCGTCGCGTCTGCTGCAAAAACTCAAGGATGCGGTCGGACTGGCTGCTCACGCACATTTCGCAAAACCACGGACCGGAGGGGATCTAACATCGTATCCCACCGCATTCATCAGTCCACGGAAAAGCAAGCAAGAAGCACGAGATCGCCCCTACGAGCTCCATATGAGCAGTTTCCAAGCGTACCGCGACGATCGGAGGGGCGACGCACTTGAGGTGCGTCTTGCTTTCGCACGCCTTGCACTCGATCAAGTCCACGAGCGCTTCCTTATGGCAAGCAGAGCATGTCTGCGCCATATAATCGCCCAGTTGACGTCAAGGCGTCCTCGAGCGTTAGCTCTTTCACTATCTCTGCAACAGCAATCATCACACACAAAACGAAAAGCAGATCACGAACAGGAGCATTGCTGGCGGGTGGTTCCGGGGCGGCCTGCGGCTTGGAGGTGGCCTGCGGCTTTGGGGACGGCGAGGGAGTCGTCGCGACCCGCGCCTTCTCCTTGGCTCCCGCGCGCGCGCTCGGGCCGCGCTTGCGGAGGTTCAGGCGGTCCTTGATGTCCTTGAGGCTTTCCCCGGTCTCCGCCGCGAACATGGACGACCATCCCGCGTCCGTTTTCAGCGCTAGAGCCCCAAGCGAGCGCAGCACACGCGTTAGCTACCAGCAGCGCCTTGTAATGTACTCCCCTTTATTGCACCACGAGCACGTACAGGGGTTGAGCGTGCGCTTCATTTGCAGCGCGCACGGTACTGGGGACGTGTAGACGACGTCCTTGAACCGGATCGACCCATCCTGCAGCAGGTCGGCGTACACGCGCTTGCGGTAGTACGACACGAACAGCTTCTTGCTCCCTAGACAGCGGACAGCGGTCAGTCCCTCCTCGGCTCCTTCCTGCGCGGCAGGGCCGCCACGCCGTACCCACCTGGCGTGAGCAGGCTCTCGTCGATCAGCGTGCGCAGCAAGGGGCGCGCGTCTCCCTTTGCACCACGGAACAGGCAGAGGGAACCGACATCACAAGCGTTAGTTGACGGACTTTCTCGCCAAGGGAACCCACGCTCTCCCCTCCTCCCCCTGGCGCCTTGGCGGCGCGTACGAGGACAGAGAAAGACGGGGACGCGCCTCTATATACGGACAAACCAATCAGACCCCTCACCATGGCGCTCGGGTTGCGTCACGCGGAGCAAGGCGCGGGCAAGCGGCGCACCCGACCGCCGTCCCTTTCTTCTTCTTGGGGCGTCAATGCCGCCGCTCCCTGGCAATACAATTCTCAAGATAGTCGTCATCCGCGCGCACAAAGGTTTCCGCACTTTTAGTGAGCCATAGTGAGGTTATTTTCGTAATACGAGGTTTTACAAAAGTCGTATAACAGAAGATCGAAGGTGATACGTGTTGAGCACGGCAACTTCAACCAGTTGCCAATTGTGCCGGTTGCAGCTGCTAATCTAATTTAATTTTATCGTAGGTAAATGGGCTTGTTGCATCCATATAGAGCATCAAGGGCGTGCCAAGTATGACGAGACGGAGAGCGAGCCTCAAGAGCGGGGCTCTCTACCAGAACATGCCGCCAGCGCCGCCCACGGCGGCCTTGTTGCGGCTGTAGCGCATGACCTTTTGGTCATTGAGCTTGTCGCCCTGCGTCTTGTCGAGCCCGGCCATGGACTGCTTCGTGGGCGACGCCGGGCCCGCGGACGTGCTCAAAGCCGCGAAGGACTTGGCCACTCGGGACGGGGACGCCGGGCCGGCCGCGAGCTTGCCGGGAGACGCCGGCGAGTCGCCCTGGAGCGGCGGCAGCGCGCCCGTAGAGCCGCTGCCGCCGCCTCTCCCGACCATTTTGCCGGCCGCTGCGCCGCTATTGCTGCTGGCGGAGGCGTTGGCCGGGCTTAGCTGCCACATCTTTGGCTCAATGACCTCCATGAACTGCTGCTGCGGGCCGATGACGCTGCCGGGGCGGCACAGACGCAGCCAGCCGATGAGCTCGTGCGCGGAAAACATATCGTGCTTCATCATGTAGGCGCCGATGCACGTGCCGGTGCGTCCGAGGCCGGCCTTGCAGTGCACGGCGACGGCCCCGGGCGTCTTCTCGCAGGCGTCGAGGAAGCGCAGCAGGATGGGCATGGGCGCGTTGGTGCCGTCCGGGTAGATGAGGTCGAGGTGGTCGATGCCGGCGGCCAGGAACTTCTTCTCGTCGTACTGCTTGTCGTTGAGGCGCACGACGAGCGTCACGTTGCGCTTCTTGAAGTACGGGATGTAGTGCTCGGGCGTGAGCATCACGTGGCCCTGCGGCGTGCGGCAGTACTGGTGGTGCGGGCCCGCGAATGCGATGAACTTGGGCGAGACCCACGTGAGGTCGCCGTTCTCGACGCGCTCAAAGTGCTGGTACTCGTGCAGGTCGAAGGTCGCGGGCGACACGTAGCCGCTGCGCAGCGCGCGCTCGAGCCCGCGCAGGCAGTCGAGGATCGTGAGCTGGAAGGTGCACACGGTGGGCGTCGCGTCGTGGAAAGACGGGAAGCGCATGTGCTGGAAGGGCGCGAAGGCCTGCTCGGCGCCCATGCGCTGGAAGAGCACGGCCCAGCAGCCAAGGATGCACACGGCGTTGGCGCGCCGCTGGCCCTGCGTCGACGAGTAGAAGACCACGACCTCGCCCGCTTTGGCCGCCGCCGCCAGCTTCTTGTTGAGCGTCTCGGAGAAGACGAACGTGTGCCCCATGTTGAGCGGGCCAAAGTCCAGGTAGAAGTTCCAGTACACGAGCTCGTCGTCAATGGAGAACAAGTGCGCGCCCGGCGTGCGGGCAGGCGGCGCCTTCTTGAGCGGCGCGTACCACAGCCGCCCCGGCAGGAACTCGACCGCGTCCTCGAGCCCCGGGATGGCGCCGCCCAGCAGCTTGGCGAGTCCGGAGGAGCTGGTCATTGCGGCGGTGACGAGTGACCGACGGGCGAGCGGGCGGGAGGAAGAGCTGGAGGAGAGGCTTGGGGGCTCGCGAGGCGATTGAACAGTGCGTCGGGCTGGCCCGCAAGCGCTGAAAGAGAGCGCGCATGTCGCCAGAGCAGCATCTCGCGCGTCTTATGACCGTGGACGCGGTGGGGTTGCGTGATACGGCGGGACGTCCGCGGCTCCTTGCCGCTGGCGGCTTCAGCTGGAGGCTGCGCTGCTATTTCCACCTCTGTTTTAGCGGGCGGAGATCGTTCAGTGAGCCAAAACGGGGGCCGCGCCGTGATTAGTGAGCGAGTACTAGTGGTGATACGCTCTCGAGGCCGCCCAGCATTAGTCCGCCGACAGGTTTAGCCTCTAATTCTGGGCTGGAACGTCCTTGCCCGTCCGTTACGCACCTTCGTGACATCATCGCGCCATTGCCATACCACAGGCAACTGGCAGGCCGTTGTGTCTTGCGCCAGAGCCTTCAGACTCGGTCCAGCCTGCCGTATCTTGGAGCGATGCTCTCGAGGGGCCAAGGCTGTCGTGGAAGTAGTCAAGCACATGGGCGGCCGCTGTGGCATAGACTGCCCGTCTCTGTAGTACCTCGACGCCTTTGAGCGACGCTTTGACAAAGCGTCGCTCTGCCCTTTCGGCCATCATTAAACGCAATGGCTCCATGCGGCTCCATGTTGAAGCTGTTTCGGTAGTGGTGGTGAAAGGCCGCACTCGATCCGGCCGTTGCTGCTTTCTTTCCAGGGGGCTTTCACTCTGCCAGCCGCGACCAGTCAGTCGTCTTGAGAACTCGCTAGATGAGAGTGACGGCAGTAGCCACCACTTTGGCTTCGCTCCCCCAACGCGCGAGACGCTTTCAACACACAAGACCCAGAGGTCCGTCCGAGCCTTTGGGCGTTTCCGAGCCAGTGGCTGAGCCATGGAAGGCAACGAGCTTGGTGTCCAAGTCGAGATCGATGGCGAGCGAAGGGCTCCCTTCGCTGACAGTGCGTCGCGGGCAGAGCTACTGCGACAACAGTCCAAGCTGAGTCCCCGCCACACGCTTGCCACGGCCGACTCATTCGCGACGACGGCGCTGCCCTTCTACGAGGGCATCAGTCCGTCCGTCGCGGCCGAGCGCATGTTCGACTGATTCCGGGACGACAAGACGCTCTCGGTCGGCCTCCACGAGTTCAATCAGCTGCAGAAGGCTCTGGGGAAGCCCCTCGTCTCCGCCGAGAGCTGGGCCAAGGCGCTTCCGGGCACGCTAGCGCGCGTGTCCAAGGACAAGTTCAAGCTCTTGTTTGGGCCCTCGCCCTTCTTCGGCGCCGCCGACGTCCAGGAGATCGTGCACGACGTGATGAAGAGCGAGGAGACGCTCAACTTTGCGCAGATGCTCATGACCCGCTTCGGCGTCGGGGGCAGCGCGAGGGGCTCGGCCGTGAACAGCGACGTTCCGCCCAAGCGCATCCGTCTCGAGCAGCTCCAGAGCATCCAGCGCGCGTGCTGCGCGAGCGTCGCCGAGCTAGGGCCCAAGGAGTGGCTCGACAAGCTCGACCCGCCGCTAACCAAGCCGTCGCTCGACTGGAAGCAGTTCACCGAGCTCTTCTCCGTCAAGGTCCACGGCAAGGGCGTGTTCGAGCCGCACGCGGACCCGGCGGCGGTCGTGTACGCCGTGCTGGCGAACGACAAGCTGGTCGCGATGCTCAGAGACCCGGGCGAGGACACCATCTCGCGCACGGCGCTCACGGATCTGCTCGGCCTCGGACAGCTGGACGAGGGGCTGGGTGACAGCCTCTGAGACGAGCTCGTGCACAGTCCCCAGCCGGCGCTGCTGCTTCGCAAGCGGTCGGTGGCGCGGCGAGAGTCTATCATCAGAGCGAAAGAAGGAGCGAGCGAGCAGCCCATGGGCGGCGCGCTGCCGCCGGTTGTCATCGTGCGCAACACGGACAACTGCGTGCTGTCGTACAGCGTCACCTTCCCTAGCGTCGGAGACGTCGGGCTCGCCTTCCAGTCGGACTTTAACGGCCAGTGCCTCACCGTCGTGGCCAAGCGCGGCCTCGCGGCGACGCAGCGGTACTCGGTCATCACGGAGCAGGACATTGTCGCGTCCGTCAACGACGAAAAGCTGGTCTACGACAAGCCTGCTGCGCGTAAGGAGGAGGCGGCGGAGCGCCTGAAGAAGGGCAGAGAGGCACTGCGGCAAAACAAGGCGCGCACCGTCACGTTTTACCGCCAGGAATCCTTCTTCCGGTTCAACCCAAAGAGGAAGAAGCTGTCGCTGACCTTGAAGACGATCGCCGCCATCCCTGCCGATGGATTTCTGGCCGTGAAGCTCCCGGGAGTGACGGTTGAGGACCCGTCCAAGCTCGAGCTCGACTTCCTCGTCCCTCTTTCTCCAGAGCTCGACAAGGCCGAAGTGGGTTGGGACGCCGCTTCCGAGTCCATCCGAGTCGCGTTCAAGGGCAACAGCGGCGTTCCGGAGAGCTCTGCGCTCGTGTTCGACATTGAGGGCATCGATTACGGGCCGCACGTCACATTTGGTCGCTGTAGTCTGAGCGCAAGCTGCCTGTCCGAAGGCGCGTCGTGCAGGGTGTCCCTCCGTACAGACTGGGGCGCGCACGAGACATCCGCCAGCGAGGACGCGGCCTCACTTCGCTCTGATTACGCGGCTGCCACCACGCAGTTTTTCCCGCCAGGAGACTCGGGGCTGCAGTTTCGGAGCGGCTTCTTTGGCCAATGCGCCGTCGTCGACTCAGTGCAGCTGTCTGCGAGCGGCCGCGGAGTCCAGCCGGACGACATTCTGCTGTCCATCACCGAGCAGGACAGCGCGCAGACGTCGAGCACGCTCCTCCAGTTGAACTGTGCTCCGCCGACAGACTATGAGGCAGCAAGCCACGTCGAGGCCGTGCAGGCGCACCTAGAAGGGCTCAGAAGGAGCGGCCGCGCGTACACGATGCAGTTCCTTCGCCCCAGCGCGCGATTTACCCACGCAGACGGGCATACGAAGCTCTCCTTCACCGCGCCCGCGGTCTTGGAAGCAGGGGAGAGCTTGGCTGTCAAATTGCCGGGCGAAAAGTGGTCTACCAACGGTCCGCTGGGTGTCTGCGTCCGTGAACCGAGCGGTCTCGAGGTGTTGGATGCGCAATGGGACTCCCAGCGTTGCTGCTTGCATCTCACGTTGGACGGGAGCATCGCCAAGCACAGCCGCGTCATCATTGAGGTGACGGGAATCGGCCTTGCTTCGGCTAGCAATAACAACGACGGCACCAAGCTCGCTGGCCCGGGCGATGTCGTTAGTTCGGACGCGGGGACCGGGCTGGAGATCCACTTCCGTGAGCAGTGGCACGTGTTTCTGACTGGCTACCGAGGAATCGAGCCGTCCAAGGTCGCGAGCGTCTTGAAGCGCCTCGAGACGAGCCCCGCCAAGCTGTGGGAGGACCTGGAGCACACGAACCACGTGTTTGACGAGCTGAGAGGCGACGCCGAGACTCCACTTGCCAGGGATGAATCGGCTGCTCCGCATCCTTCACGGTGACGACAAGCAGCTTGATGGTGGCAGGTGGGCACAGATATGCAGCGACGTGGGCGCTTCCAGGCTCGACGGACTGACGCGCCGGCAGTTCGTTTGCTGCTGGAGCAGCGTCACTGGCTGCATCAACCACAAGATCAAAGATGTCCGGCTCAACTTTGACCGAGCCGCTGCGTTGTTTGGCGAGGCCGTCGCGATTTTCCAGGGTGGAGACCCCGTCGATGTGATCACTAGCGCCACAATTGAGCGGTTGTTCGGGCTGAAGGACCACGACGAGCAAGGCTGGGACCGCGACACACTTGCGCAGATCATGTGGGGCTCAAACCGCCTCGAGAAAGGTGGCTCCAACGCATTGATGAAGATCATATTTGCCCAAAAGCTGTTTGTGAAATTCTCCGGCAACGACGGGAGGATGAAGAAGAGGCACTTCGACGCGTTCCTGAAGGTTGTTGGTCAGTCCAGCTCCATTGGCTCTGTGTGGGAGGAGCTGTGTAATGGCAGCGGGTCGATGAGCCTGGCGGATCTCGTGGCAGCGTACACTATCGGGCCATTACAGTCTCGAGATGCGCTTGCCGACTTCTACCACGTAGAGACCGACAAGTTCCTGGAAGGCAATCAGAGCGCTCTGTCGACAAGCAAGCCCACGACATCCGAGTGAGTCGTTCCGCTGCGAGTTGACGTCGAAGACGCGGCGGCAAAGGCGACGAGTTGTATCGGGGCGGTGGACGAGGCTCTTGACTGGCTGCGCGCCGAGCAGCTGGAGTTCAGCAAGCTCGACGACGTCACGGAGCTGGTGAACGACTTGCCCGTCTTCTCGTGCGACTTGTCGACCAACAAGCAGCCGCAAGACACTGGCGTGCTTCACATTGCGATCCGAAGCGTCTCGGAGCTGTCGGACAACGTGCTACACAAGGAGAAAGACGAGGTCTCAGGCCAGAGCAAAGCGGAAGAGCTGTACATGATGCTCCGCATCACGGACGAGGAAGGCTGCAAGTTTGCACTACCCGACTCGTCGAGCACGTCAAAGTTGCGGCGCGTGCTCTTTGGGAACGAGGACCACGACGCTACTGAAGTCAGGCATGCCGTTCGACCCGACGAAGAAAAGCTGCAGGGATCTGCAGAAGAAGGAGCGCAGTGCGAGCGCCAGCTATCCAGCGAGTGTGCGTTCTCCCACTGGGTCTCTCGCGGCAACATTATCTCGTTCCCGAACCACAGTGACCTGCGGCTGCCCGTCAATTACCCGGACAATGACTCTGAACCAAAGTTTGTGCTCTGCAGACTGCTCAAGCGCTCCAAGTCGGATGGGAATCAGAGCAGCAGTCCATCCGGAACCTTGAACGACACACTCTCCAAGACGCTTGAGAAGCACACTGCTGCGCTAGGCAGGGGTCTGCGCCACCTACCGGTCGAGCTGAACCGGTTTGCCGGTGATCACACCAACAACGCGGATAGCAACGAGAACCGTGAGGCCGGCGTGCTAGAACAGCCGCCGAACGATCCGCATGAGGGTTCAGAGGGCGCGACCAGCTGTGCTGTAGTGACCAACAGGTACCAGTCCAATCAGAAATCGACGGACCAGACTCCGGAGAACGAGGATAACATACCAGCCACCAGCGACGGCGCCCCGAGCTTGCCTGGCAAGAGCGGAGAGGGCTTGCGGCTCATTGGTCAAGCCCGTTTCGGTATCCGTGACCTGCTGCGTGTTCTGTATGATGACACGCAGCAGGCCGAGGACACGCAGACGCTCGTGACGGAGCTCGACCAAGACGTGGGCATGGTGCTGCTCAGCTTCCAGTACAAGTGCGGCGATAGACACGAAGCGAGGCCGTCGGATTTGACGCCAATTAGCGTACGGATGACGGCAGAGGAGGAGACTTCGCAGGAGCAACCGATTGAAGCGCATTTCGAGTACCCGTTCCAGTCGAACCTCCAGCTGCAGTGGAAGGTGGACACGAGCCTGGAGCTTGGCGACCGGCTGTGTCTCATGCGCGAGGGAGAGGCGCACAAGCTCTCGACGCCTTACTTCTTCGCTGTTTGGAACGTCGTTGAGCGTGACAGCAACAGCTCGGAGCTCACGGGGGACGCTGGCAACCAGGCTTTGCTATACGATTGGTGCGTGCCCGAGGCGCTCAAGAAGTGCTACGACAGCTCAAGCGAAGCGCTCCCTGATACTGATGCCGACGCTAATAGACGACGCGGCTCGATCCAGTTCCCATCAAGCGTCCGTCTTGGCTTGCTCCCCGGCGTATACCGAGTCTATTTGCTGCGGAACGAGGTCGACTCGGCCGCCAAGGTCAATCTTCGAAAGACCCTGGGCATGTCTCCGCCTCTCGACGTGCTCCCGGGCTTCAACAGCGTCCACACCATGTTCGGGACGACGCCTGTGATCGACATTCGGCCGGTCCGCGTCACCCTGCAAGTGGTTTCCCAGGCGAACAGCGCTGACACGGAGACCCGCCTCAAGACTGGAGCTGACAAGGCGTCCACGCAGTACAAGGAGCACTTTGCCGTCGAGCTCGAGCTGGAGATGGCCAAGCTGAACTTGCAGAAAGCGGTCCTCCGCCAGCACATTACGGAGATTGCCCGGCTACAGCGCCGCGTTGGCATGCTTGAGGACCAGAAGACGCAGCGGCATCGCAGAATTGGAGAGGCGAGCAAAGCGCAGCTTGGGCTCACGAGCACCGAGCCGGTCGTCTTCTTCTGCCACTTTGGCGATGGCGCGCCGCAGCCTCACGGCCGCATCGTGGTGCTTCCCGCGGACATTGTCCACACGGCGGACGGACTGCGCGCGACGATCCTCGGGATGCTCCAAGCGAACGACCCTCGCGAGGTCAAGGAGATCGGGGAGACGATCAAGGCCGACCTCGCCAAGGCCGAGAAGGTGTTTGATACGAGCGCCTGGTGGAAATGGATGCGCGTGCACTCTCGCGCCATGCGCAACAAGCTCAAATTCTGGAAGAAGGCAGACGCGCGCGCCGTGCTGGACGAGTGCCAGCGGGTCTTTGACTTGGCGTCGCCACTCGCTCGCAGCCACTTCTCGCTCATCATCCACGACATACTGGACGAGATCATCGCCCGCAACGACATCATGGGCCTCGACGTTGCTCGAGCGTCCCAGGCCAAGATGACAGTGACGGCAATGAGCCCACAAGCGCAGCATAGTGGCAACAAGTCACTCGACGGCATTGGCATCGAAGTCCCTGTCGGAGACGCGTGTGGCAGCGGTGACATTGTCAAGATTGAGACGAAACTCGGCCGCGCGTTTGCCGTCGGCGGCTTTTACGTGGCCAAGTACGTGCGTCCGCAGCCTCCCAGGCCATTAGAAGGGAGCGAACGGTTTGAGACCGGCGAGGATGAGCTGACGGCGACGGGCGAGCTGTGCCGCTACGGCCCCTTTGAAGTGCGCGAGGTGACGGACAAGATGCCGGCGACGTGGCATCTGTGGCGGTGGTGGTGGCTCCTCGTGGACTTTGCCAAGTCCGAGTTCGTCTTCTTCTTGTGCCGCGTGGTGCTCCAGTTCGGCATGGGCTTCCTCAAGTACGCCATGGTCGTGGCCAACTTGTCCTTCAACCTGTCCGCGCTCGCGCGCAACTTTTCCTTCTCGGTCGTCAGCTTGGACGAGATGATGGCCCAGTTCGAGGGCTTGTTCTGGGAGCCCATACAGAAGCTGATCCGCGCGTTCAACGACTTCGCCGACTGGCTTGTGGTCAAGGTGGCACTCCGGCTGTTCGAGTTCCCGGACGAGTGCGTCTCGAAATACCTGCTCGGGAGCTTCTTGTCGATCGTCATGGCCGCCTTTTTGCTCTACGTCGTGGTCCACGAGGACCTTCTGCTCAAGGTGCAAAAGGTCGAGGAGTACCTGCCGTTTGCTGTGCCCGCAGGCTTTGGCGCGCTGCTCGTCATCCCCACGTTCCTGGCCATCAAGTCGTGCGTCCTCTTCATCGTGCGCAACTGGCAGCAGTTCTACTACGTGCTGCAACGAGGACCCGACGGGACGCTGGACTACTTTAATCTGACGACGTCCGCGACCGACGTGTGCGAGAGCGAGAGCCTCGCGGCGGCCAGCTACAGCGCCGGGCTCGTGGCCATCGTCTGCATCACTCTCTTCCTCTTTGCCTGCCTCCCGCTGCTGCTGCTCGACCTCTACAGTTGGGTGCCCCACCCGCGGCCGGAGGAGCTCGCGGAGCTCAAGGCGCTCTCGAAGTCGAGGAACCGCAAGAAGATCAAGGAGGCGGTGCGCCGCAACGCCGCGCTCATCGAATGGCCCGACACGTGGCTCGCCAAGACGTACAAGGCCTACGGCCAGCCGGTCGTCCGCGTGGTGGCCGAGCTCGTGATGGCCTGCCTATGGATCGCCTACACGGTGGTGAGGCTGAGCGGCACCTGTGTCGTCAACCTCGCCATCTGCTGCTCCCCGAGGCTGGCCACGTGGTACAAGGTCTATGACGAGTCGATCAAGCAGCCGGTGGGCAAGATGCTGCACTGGCCGTCGTTCGACCGGCACTACGAGGACTACTTGTCGCGCTCCTTGGGCGAGCTGATGGCGGCCTACGGGGTCGTGCGACTCAGCGGCATGCTCTTCCACGTGCACTTGGTGCTCATGCTCAAGTCGATCGGCCGCGGGCTCGGCGCTCTCCTCGGCTGGCGGTCCAGCGCCGACTACATGTACCGCTCCAAGCACATCCAGTCGAGGCAGGGCCTCGACGCCCAGGCGGCGGCGGGTCGGCCGCGGCGCTGGCTCGTCGTCGACAAGCCGTGTCTGCGCTTCAACCGCAACTGGAAGGCGCAGTACGTCAAGGACAAGGTGGTCATGCCGTTCGCCAACATTGTGCTCGTCACGGGCGGTCTGTGGGCCGAGTTCGACATTAAGGAGCGCGCCAACGACTGCTTCAAGTTCGAGCCGAGCGGCGAGATCAAGCAGCTGCAGATGATGGCGCTGCACGGCAAGATCGTGAGTCTCTTCTGGCTCTGCGTGCCGCGCACGCTCGTGCTCGCGTACCTGTCCGAGGTGCTCAACCGCGGGCCGATCCTGGCCTACTTTATCAACAAGCACTTCCTGCAGGCCGACCTGGCCGAGTCGAAGCGCGAGAAGGAATCCGTGTGGCGCTTCAGCCCGGCGCTCGGTCTCTCGGGCGAGGAGAACGTCATGTACCTGACGAGCTCGAGCTTCTTCAGCACCGTGGTGCTCTTCATCAGCGCCTTTGGCGAGCTCGTGTCGCTGCTGCGCGTGCAGCAGTCGCACAGCATCGGCAACTGGCTCAAGATCGCGCTCGCCTCGGCGGCCACCATCCCGATCCTCGAGTTCTTCCAGCAGGCGCGCAACGCGTGGCTCGACTACGTCGAGCTGGCCGAGGTCCAGCAGCCCAACGCCCTCGTCCGCGGGGCCAAGCGGCTGCACCGCGACTTGCAGGCGTACCTCCGGAGCAGGCAGCAAGCCAAGCACCGCGAGAGCAAGGCGGACAAGGTGGCGGCGAGCGCCAGACACGTGGCCGGGCTGGCCAAGCAGGACGCGGACGACGCCGTGGACGACCTGGCCGATGACCACCACGTGTCGGCCGACCTGGCGGCCGCGAGGCAGGCGGTCGCCAAGAAGAAGCTCGTGGCGCTCAGCGCGCTGCCGCAGATGACGCACCTGGTGCTCGCGGACGCGCTGGACGAGGGCGAGGGCGTCGTGACGGTCAGCTGGCAGATCAACGCGCGCCAGCGATACCACGCGCGGGACGCGATCGGCATGTTCCCGGCGCGCCAGCCGGGCGGCTCGAGCCGGCGCAGGATGAAGGACTGCATGTGCTACCGGCTGCTCACTGTCGGCGCGGAAAAGTTCGGCTGGAAGCCTAGCAAGGAGCAGCGCGAGGCCGTGGGGCAGACGCCGGAGGACGCGGCCAAGGAGTGCAAGGTGCCGTGTAGCATTGATGTGTATGCGTCGGAGGTCCAAGGTGGGCCTGGCTGGCCGTGTTGACTAACGGACTCTCGCGATGGGACTGTGCACACACCTGCGGTTGTCGCGTGCAGGCCGTGAGTGGAGAGGTCAAGTTCCGCCCGGCGAATAACAGCGTCGATTCGGACGCCGAGGGCTTCGAGACGTTCGTGTGTCTCAACGGCGTGGGCATCTACCAGCCCAAGTACGGCCTGCAGGCGTACCAGTTCTACTACCTGCGCTACACGGGCAGCGACGCCAGGCGCGAGGAGGACGACAAGCCGTCCGCCAAGGTGACGCCGGCGGGCAGACCGGCGGCCACGAGCGAAGCGGACGAGGCGGCCAAGTACGCCGTGCTGAGCCAGTTCGCGTCCAGCGAGGTCAAGATCGGCACGTTCAACGTCTTCATGAGCCTGACGTGCGACCAGCCGCTGCTCGCCGCGGGCGACAAGCTGAGCCTCTCATGGATCATCTACGGCGCCAACTACTCGACGCTGGCCAGGCGCGGCTGCCGCAACTGCGTCGGCTTCTACCGCATCGTGTGCGAGAAGGCGGCGCCTCCAGGCCCAGCGCTAGAGACGTCTTCAGCCTCCGTGGAGGCTCAGAGCGGCGGCGCCCCGCGCGAGGCGATCGCTGGATGCAGGGCCGGGTACACCAAGATCGAGGAGATCCCGGCGTCGGCGTACGTGGAGGTCGAGGACGGCATGCCGGTGCCCGGGCGGATGGTGGTGACGGCGCCGCGCAAGCCGGGCATGTACGAGGTGCGCTTCCTGTTCCACTACTTCCGCAGCGCGCAGCTGCACCGTCAGTGCCAGGTGTTTGGCGAGCTGGAGGACCGGATGCAGGAGCTGCGCATCCGGTACCTGGACAAGAAGCAGGCGCTGGCCGAGGCGCTGCGGCGCTTCGCCTCGCGCGAAGCCGCGCGCTGGGAGGCCGCGCGCCTCGACACGTGCGCGTGGCTGACGACCATGCTGCTCGGCGCGCTGCGCGAGCCGACACCGACCGCCGTGCTCGAGTCGACGGCCGAGTACGGCGCGCTGCTGTCGGCGCGCCTGGCCGAGCGGCTGCGCGAGGCGCTCGCGTCCGACTCGGCCGTGCTGCTCGAGGCGCTCGCCAACAGCGCGCAGGCGAACGACCACCTGGCGTCCGTGGTCTTCGAGGCGCCGACGGACGAGGACATGCAGGAGCGAGGCAAGAACCGCCTGCGCGACCTGGCACTGCTGCCCACGGACGCCGAGGTGCGCCGCGCCGGCCGCGCCGGCCTCTGGACGCTCGCCGAGCGCTACCTGCGGCAGAAGTCGCTCTGCGGCTTCCACGACTTTGTGGACGACAAGGTGCTCACGCACGCGCCGCTGCTCGAGACGGTCGAGCAGGCCATGACCGACGTGGGCAGCAGCGCCAGGTCGCGCTGTACGAGGAGCCCATCGAGCGCGCGGTCGCGGCGCTGCGCGCCGAGGCGGCCGACCGGTGGCTCGAGACGGCGCTGCACGGCGCGGACGCGCGGCTGAGGGACCAGTGCCGCGGCCACATGCAGAGCATCGTGCGGGCCTTCCTCGAGACCAACTGGAACCACCACCCGGAGCTCTTCGGCAGTCGGTGGGCACAAGCCGCCGACGACACGCTCGCGAGCCTGAACGCGCGCACGGCGCGAGCGTTGGCCCCCGACGCGAGCTGTGCGCCGCCGCCGCCGCCGGTCAACTCGCTCACGCCCGTGACGCTGCAGCACGTGGCGGTGCGGCAGTGGATCTTCCCGCGACTCGTGCGCAAGGTGGCGGCCATCCTGCGCCAGCGGTACGCGCGCCTGGTCAACAAGCAGCTGCTCAAGTGGCCGTCGTTCACGCCCCTCGAGGCCGCGGCGGACCGCGCCTTCCCGCGGCTATGGCTCAAGCCGCAGGGCGCCAGGCGCTCGTCGCCGCTCTGGTTCCTCGTCGACTCGGGCTTTGAGCCCTTCGCCCGCGACCTCAGCGCCGTCTCGGACCTGGACGACTCGCACGAGCCCAGCAGCAGCAGTGACAGCGACTGCGGCGACTTCTAGTACGGGTAAGGCCTCGCGCGTGCATCAATTTACATTCCATTCATGGCCGCGGTTACACTCGCACTCGCCGATGTTGTACTCGCGCGTTACGCTCTTGACGGCCTGGGAGGCCTGGGCCGGTCACTACGTGCCGCCGCCCGCCGTCCGAGCGCGTCCAATGCGTCCACCAGGCGCGGAGGCGGCCTCGGAGCCGCGCCATGGCCGAGCACCGCGGACTGACACGCCAGCGTCCAGTCGGCACATCAGAGTGCCGTCGCAGGCGCGAGGGGGAGGGGGAGGGCGGGAGAGCTGGCGGCGCGCTTGGGAGGCTGCGCTGGTGGCGCGCGGCCGTCGGTGTCGGCAGGCGCAGCGGCCAGGGCGCGTGGCCGAGCGCCTCGCGCTCGAAGAGCTCGTCCAGACCCACGCGAGCTTCGTCCGAGAGGCGGTAGGCCGCGCCGTCCCCCGCCGATGCGCGCAGGAGGATCGGCATGTTGTAGTTGCAGCGGTGGCGTTCGGAGACTGGCCAACGATGCTCGGCCGGAGGTGCCAGGAGGGAGGGGAGGGGGAGGGAGACTACCGGACCACACGAGCTCCGATGCAACGGCTTGGGCATGAGGTAATGAGGTAGTGAGGCATTGATGCACGACGGAAGCCTCGCCGCCTGGTTCGCGAGGTTGGGGGCGCGCGACGCAGCTGGGCATCATCAGGTGTCGCACGCCCCGAATTGGATGCCAACTGCCAGTCCAGTCCATCCACCTGATCCCGGCTCATCACAGCAAATAGGAATGCACACTGTGACAGGCTGTCCAGAGCTGCGATACCTTCTTCATCCGGTCGGTCGGCTGTGTGGGGCATCATGGGATCGATCGCATGGACGCCCAATATCACTCATTGCAGTGCATGATAACGGTTCGTTACGGCAAATCACCCTCCAATACTCGCTAGTTAACCGAGGGGGTGGCCCAGGTTCCACGCAAAACAGCGATGGAAATAGCAACACGGCAAGGAGTCGTGGACGTCTCGCAACCCCTCCGCGTCCACGGTCATAAGAGACGCGAGATGTCCGGCGTGTGTTCCCTCACCGCGCTTGCTGGCTTGCCCGACGCACTATCCAATCGACTCGCAGCCTCCCACGGAGATCCCGAGCATCATTACAGTGCCGCCGTATCCTATTCGACAGGCAATCTCGCCCCATGATGGCTTCTTGATAGCCACTCAATCGAAAGAGTGACTGAAATAGTGTCCCCTACTGAGATCGGAAGAACGCGACGACGAGCAAGCATGGCGGGCGAATGCATCGGAGACGACGCGCTGGCGGCGCTGCTTTGTGACTTTGAGCCGCTACCCGACGGCGTGTTCTCGCCCGGCGGGTCCAGTAGTCCCTCGGGCACAGCTAGTGACGAGAGCGGAGCCCCAGTGCGCGTGGAGGCTGAGAAAATTGCCCGTGCAAATGGCCAGACCCCGATCATGTACACTGCTCGTGCGCCTTCATGCGACGGCGGGCGACGCGCGCGCTATCGAGCACGCTCCCGCAACGAGCTCATGTACCTACGTGAGGTCGTCAAGGATCTGGAGCACGAGCTGGAGCGCTGCAGACGCCGCATTACTGCGCCGCCACAGGACGGGAGGTCGTCGGAGCTGGCGGCGTCGACACAGGCCGTAGTGTGGAGGGCGCTCGCGGCTCGCCAGAAGCTGGAGCGGCAGCAGTCCGAGGAGGAGAACGCGCGCCTGCGTGGCTTGCTGGACAGCCAGCTTCGCTTCGCCGCAGAGCTGCAGCATGTGCTGCATCGGCGCGCGTCAGGCGCCAGCGTAGGCTTGACGCCGGGGCCACGACGCGTAGGGAGCTCCTCGGCCGATGCTCGTCTGTTGGAAGTTTACCTCTCCGAGCTGGACAGCATTCGCGCGCGCACGGACGAGGTGCTGCTGGAGACGGGTATTACCCTCCGCCCCGAGTCGCCGCACCGCTTCATACCGAAGGCTCGGGACGCCACGTCAAGGAGATCTGGCGACCCGGACGCAGGCAGCTATGTCGAGTTCCAGGACACGCACGTCATCCGCGCAGACCTAGAAACGGCGCGCTATATTTGGCCGCTGGTCATACAGCACTACCTACGGCGGAATGGAGCCACGTACGAGCCCAAGAGTCCGGAAGCGGGCGTGCACGCGTTCACCTACGAGATCCCGCACAAGTGGATCGGTCGCGACGGCTCCGTGTCCATCATCCAATCGGTCAAGACCTTTGACGAGCGAGACCGACAAGTCAACGTCTACCGCGTGCTGAGCGTGGGCGAGGGCGCGCTGGCGGGCCTCGCCATCGACGAGACGGGCTGGTCGGTACTGACGCGGTCGAGGAGCAACCCGAGCCACACGATCTGCCGCGTCGTGGCGCGAATGACGCCCATGCGCTTCCACCGACACGAGCCGCGGGGCCCGATGCACACGCCGCCGCAGCTGATGGAGGTCGCCAAGGTGCTTTTCCAAGTGTGCGACATTGACGTGGGCAAGACGATCGCGCAGCTCGAGCACAGCGACACCACGGCGGCGCAGTATCAAGAGCTTGAAGCGGCGGTGTATTGTGTGCCAGAGGTGGACCAGTTTTAATAGAGTCTCGTCTACTGAATAAAAACCTCGTCCTTGTATTATTCAGTTTTGATGCGGAAAACCATCCAAACCATCACTCTGTTCTTTTTCCCGCGCACAACCACGCAAACAGGCCAAAAGGTATTGAGACCAGAGGGAGGAGCAAGAGCGGCAGTCGCGGCGCTCCTGACGTCCCCAGGCTTCCCCTGCTGCTCCTGACACGCCATCCACCTTCCCCTCGTCTCGCTGTGTCGCTTTGACCGCTCTTCCGGGCCTCGTAGCGTCTTCTCCCGCTCATTTGTTGAGGAGAACAGCCGCGATGCCGCGAGGTCGTCCGCGCGTGCTCGGGTCTCCCCTGCCGCCCGGGGACGTGTGCGAGCCGTATGAGCGCTTCAAGTACTTTGAGCTGCGCAACGAGATGGTCCGGCGCAGACTCGGCTTTGTCGGCCGCGGAGTGGGCGCCGTCAGCACCAAGGCAGGCTTCATGAGGGTGCTGCGCGAAGGGGACAAGAACTTAGCGGACGCGGCGACTGCTGGAGCCCCAGCCAGCGAATCACAGGCGCCGACGCCGGAGCCAACGGCCACAGCCAAGGCCACAGCTAAGCCTACTACCCCAGTCAAGTCTCCAGCCACCTCCAAGCTTGGCGCTGTTGGAAGGCGCGGAGCGGCGGCTGCTGCTGCTGTCGCCCCTGCAACTACTGACGCGTCTTCCTCGGCTGCTCGTGCGCCGCAGAAGGCTGTGCGCGCCCCGCGGCCCCGTCGCGGCTGCCGATTTCGGCTCATCAACGTGCTGCTGAGCCCGGATTTCAACACGAGGTGGGGCGAGATGGTCTCGCGCGGAGCCAACAACACGCTCGAGGTGACGGCCTTTTGGCTCGACGTGCACGTGGCCTTCAACCAGCAGAACTCGGTGTTTGACGCGCTCCACTTCCAGGATACGCTGTTCGTCAACGTCGAGCCGAACGTGATCCTGAAACACTCGGCGGCGCGCCTCCTGCAGATGTGGGTCGAGGTCGTCGGCATGTACCGCACGGCTGTGCGTCGGGCCAAGCAGGCGACGGACACTGGGAACACGTCGCAGTCGTTCTTCGACTTCTGCGCCGGCCGACTCGACCTGCTGTACCTCCATATGGCGCTGCTGCTCGACTCGGAGCTCTTCAAGTTCGTCATGAGCGACAGTATCCCCGGATCGGACACGATGCCCGTCGCCAAGATCAAGGTCGTCGACCGGACGGCAGGGAAGGAATCCAGGTCGCCCGCTACAAAGCCGTCCTCTCGCAAGGACTCGATCGGCAACAAGAAGGAAGCAATTGCCGGAACGGAGGAAGCGGCCGCCAACAATGTGGCTGTTGGGAGCACAGGCAAGGCGCACGAGTCGGCGGCGACACTCAAGGGGTCAACCGCACCGGTGAGGAAGATTCGTCAGAAGCTGTCGACAACTCAATCGAACCCGCTTCCGGCTGCGTACGCCGCCCTGACAGTGCATACGGGAGCACCGACGGTAGCTGCGAGTGTTACGCCGTCGGGGGCAACTCCACCTGCCAACCCGACGAAGAACAGCACGGAGACGCCACCACCTGCTTCGGCTCGAATGCCCGTTCAAAACCCAGAAATATCGGTTTCTGCGTTAGCGACCGCGATGGCCGCCGTGCCTCGCATGAAGGCGCTGCCAAAGAAGGCGAACAAGGCCGCAGGGCAAGCGAAAGAGAAGAGAACTGCAACGAAATCCTCGACAGACAAGCCGAGCGCCACCGTGACCGCTGCGAACCGCGCGGACCAACCAAACGGCATGGCGATCGAGACTCCCTCTTCCAACAGTCACGCCTCGCAGTCCACGCCAGCGCCAGTCATCATTCCCCAGCCTCCTCAGTCTGTGAACGCCCCTCAATCGCCAAATGCTCTTCAAGATCATCCAACGGGCAAGCCGAGTCGTCACGGAGCGCACGAGCATGCGACGAACGCCGACGGCTCGATCAGCTCGGACTTTGACGCAGTGCCTCGAGACCCGCGTCCTCGACGGCGATCGTCTGGAAAGCGTTCACGCGAAGCTTCAGAGACGTCGACGGACATTGTGGCGGTCCCCGACAGCAACCACAGCGCTGAAACATCGACAGAGATTGTCCCGCATCCCCACAAGCGCTTCCACTCGTCGGTCTCGACGGCGATCACGCCGGCGCGCCCATCCACCGAGCTGATGCTGCCCCCGGACGAATGGGACATCTTGGAGAACCGTCTGCGGAAGACGAACGAGAACATCGACCGGTGCCACCGCGCGCTGACGGGCCTCGAGGCCAACATGAGCGACAGCTACCGGCAGACACTCGAGGCGGACCTGCGCTTCTTCTCGGCCATCAAGCAGCGGCTGCAGGAGCAGCTGCTCGTCGTCATGCAGAGCGGGTACTGAGGCGCGTCCCATCGATTGTAAGTTATCCCGCCACGCCTAGTACATGTGATACAGTGAGTCCACGCTTCGATGGATGCCGTTGCTGTCTTCACGTTGCGAGCAGCGGACTGGGCCCGATCGAGAGTCGTTGCAGCTGGTCCAGCATGGCGCCAAAGTCCTCGTCGCCCATGCGGAAGAGCACCTTGGCGAACTCGACGAGCTCCGGCGGCGCCTGGTCCGACTTGTGAGGCGTCGGCCGGTGGAAGCGCAAGGGCGCCAGTCGCGTCACGACGCGGCACACGGAGCGGGCCGCGTCCGCGCTCGACGGCTGCAGTACGGACCACCCCGTCTCGTCCGTGGCGAAGCCCGCGAGCGCGCCCTCGCCCACGCTCAGCACACGGTAAACGACCACTTGCCGCCCTTCCTCGTTGAACGTCTTGAGTGTGTGCGTGACGGCGACGCCGCCGGCGCGGCCGAGCCACGAGGACGGGAAGCAGAACTTGAGCGCCCACGTGCCGGGCTGCGGCGTCTCGGGCTCGTACGTCGTCCCGCAGCGTTTCAGGTACGTGCGCATCACGACGTCCCACGTGTTGCCGCGCGCCGTCGCAAAGTCCGACGGCACAACGTGCGTGTCGAGGAATTCGGCGAACGTCCGGAGGCTGTCTCCGTCTCCGCTCGTCACGTTAATGACGCGCCCAGGGACCTCATCCCCTTGATCCAGCCCCGCCTCACGCAGCACAGCGTCCGTGCGCGCGTACACGTCGTCTAGCTCGGACAGGTAGGCTTCGAAGACGCCCTTGTCGGCCTCGGCAAAGCCGACGCGAGGCAGTTGAGCGCGCGGAGAGCCCATTGTCCCCCCAGGGGAGCTCATGAGGCTCTGGAGCTGCGCCGCGAAGTGCAGCTGGTTGTCTAGCAGCACGCGCAGACGCGCGTTCTCCGCCTCGGCGGCCTGCCGCGCGAGCTTCTGCCGACACGCGAGCGCCCGCCAGACCTTGGCTTGCGTGGACGCCGGCAAGCCCACCCGCCGGCCGCCGATCGGAGACAAAGCGCGGTGCTTCCAGCGCTCCAGCTCGCGCTCCAGCTCCGCAGACACCTCGCGCAGGTACAGCAGCTCGTTGCGCGAGCGCGCGCGGTACCGGGCGCGGCGCCCGCCGTCTCGCGGCTTGTCCTCCGCGGCTCCCGTCGAGGAGGCGAGGGCCGTCGTGGTTTCCTTGATTGCCGGCGCTGTACCTGTCGAGCGGAGAGCGGGAGCATTGCAACAGACGGATGAGGACGCATTGAACGCGCTGGGCGGGAACAGGTCGTCCGGAAGCGGCTCGAAGCTGTGCAGCAGCGCGTCCAGATCATCGCTTGCATTGCCGTCGTCGCTGCCGAGCATTTTCCGTCGTGATTTCATACAAAAATAATGATGTGTCACAAAATGCATACTACAATAGTGGCGTGTCACAATACGACGGGGCCAATTTTGCAACCTCAAGTTGGTCCCGTCCCACAGCTGATTCCTCTCCTCTCGCTTGAAGAACCCTCGCACAAGCAAATATTGCACGCGCTTGTGGTGGTCATTTGCGCATGCGGGCATGGAGTCAAAATGAAAAGCACAGCGCGCCTACTGTGCTGAGCTGTTTGGATTGACGCTGGCAACAGGTTGAAGTTGCCGAGCTGTCAATCCGTACGTACAAGTACAGTACGAGTAACATTGAATGGAAAAGCGGTTTTGACAGCCGCTTTTTCGCGCTCTTGGAGCGGAGTGAAGCGGCGCGAGCCAACTGCAGAAACGCGCGGCGATGATTCGTCGAAATCCTGAGCTGTTTTGTCCAACTGGAGAAGCGTTTCATGGACACGGAGCGCGACGATGCCACGTCTCCTACAAACAACAAGTGTAATGTTTGCGCTGACTCGGTATCCGGATTCTCTCGCGGAATTATAGCGCATTGTCCAGCGGACGATATACGAGGGCATATGATTGGCAGAAACGATCAATCCTACCCCTCACTCGTCGACAGTCCCTGGTCATCTTTCAACTCATGTCGCTTCTTTAGTGGGTTGCCACGGTACTGTACGGTACCCACACGGGTGGGCCTCGCCGCGTGCGCGCGCCGGCCATTCGCCAATTCTGCTGCCGGACACCAAGTATCGGCGCACCTTTCGCGGACGGGATGACGATGCTGCTGCGCGAGGTCGCGTGGGACGGTCCGCCCCTGGGGCCCTCCCGGGAGCTGCTGTCTGCGCACGAGCCGCTGCCGTCCGCCGGCAAGCCAGGCCACAAGGGATGGATGCGGCGGCTGCACCTGAGCCACGAGGACCACCGAGAGGCGACCGGAGGCGTGGACGAGGCTGGGAGCAGCCAGCGCGAGAAGGACGGCGCGGACGCGAGCCCCGAGATCGAGCCGTGCCGAGGCAAGAAGCACCGGTTCTCTCTCTCACGGCTCTTCTCGCATGAGGACCATGCGCAGCACGACGAGCACGACCAGGCGGCGGAGCAGCGGGCGCGCGGCGGGAGCAAGCGGACCCGCCAGCGCCTCACACGCAAGGTGGCGCCGCTGGAGATCCCGCCGCTGCTGCTCATGAACGAGCGCAATGGCGGCGTGACGGTCAGCGGCCGCCGCGTGCCGTTCACGCGCGACGCGCACCGCAGGAAGCAGCACAAGGTGCTCAAGGTGCTGCCGCGCATCGCCGAGGACCGCGCGCTGGGCCAGTCGGTCTCGGCCGCCAGCATGGAGGCCTACCGCCGCCGCGCCTACTACGCGGGCCCCAAGCGCAAGGCCAGGGACAAGAAGTGACGAGGGCCGGGCGGAGCGGCCGGAGCTCGATCGCCTCGAGCGACCATATACAGTATTTATGTGTCGAATCCCGCTACAGCATCGAATAAAATGCTGGGTTGCATCCTTTCTTACCTTGACTTTTGAGCGTGAACCTCGTTGACGGCAACGCGGACGGGTCGTCTGCTTGTCTAACTATGTAAGGGCACCTTATTAAACCCAGCGCTGAAGTTGAAGAGATGGACTGAGCAGCGAGGGATGATGCCGCTTGGTCCACTGCGTGAATCTCGGCAGATTCGCCCACAAACCCAGATCCACCGGTACTCCCACCGGTTTATATTCCGTACAGTAATACTGTACTCCGGAGTACGCGTTTGGTGGCGTTCGTCAAAGTCAGCTGGGGAGCTCTTGTTCGTGGCCAATGGCCACTGGCCTAACAAGACCAATGGAGTCCAGGGACTGGATGGGCATGGTGCATGGCTCAAGTTGTTGCTGCATGCACCTCACGAAGTCCACTCAAGCAGTCATCGAAAACAGTGTACAGTACTTGCAGCGGTCGTCAACACTTGGAGTCTGCGCCGAGACATTCCCAGCATCTCCAGATGTCCGTGTCCGTCCCTCGCTGGGCTTTCAAAGGAGCAAACCGCACGCCCACCTCTACAACAGTATAATACATAAATAGCCCTGGCTCCACTACTTTCCGCAGCAAAATTCCTTGAGAACGCGCACGAGACAGCTGGACGCCGCGACAAAATTCCGAGAGCGCTGTTTAACACGGCAGAGCATATTGCTGGCGCAAGCTGTCGCGTGCCGAGTCTGTCGTGCGATTTGCTGTTATACGTACGTGTGTTCAGCCCTCCAGAGTGTGCTGTGAAAGCCTTGCCCTGCTCTTCTCCATCTCGCGACAATTTCGCGAAATTTCTGGTTTGATGGCCATGAGATCGGTTTTACGGCCCAAGACGCCTGGTTTCCGTCATAATTGGCCCGATTTCCGTCAAAAAACGTCAGAAAGCCGTCTGCTGGGCTCTAAACGGCCACCAGCCGCCGGTCGGACGCGCCAGCCGTCGCACATAAAGGCTGCCGGCTCATTTCCCCGCCGCCGGCCGCTCCGGGCTTCTTCTCACAACGGCGTCTTGAGTCGCCAACAATGAACGCTCCTATTACACAAAAAGGGCCTGCCTACCCTATATCCAAACCCAACAGTGTAGCCGCTGGTCTCCTGCCATTCCCCAATTCCAAGTTCGAGGCGACGACCGGTCTCGCCCCCGCTCTATCCATGCCCAGCCTTCTGCACCGCCTGCGAGCCTCGGGCCGCGCGTCCATGCCGAGCGTCCCGACCGACGACGCCGTGGCCGCGACCGCGCGGATAGCGTACCGTCGGTCCGACAGCGACCCGGCCCGGCGCCGCCGCCGGTCGGTCGAGACGTGGCTCCGCAAGGCGCTGCCGGCCTCCAGCGGGCCGCCGCCGCCCGCGCCAGTCCCCTCAACCGCTCGGTCCGCCCTTCGGCGCCGGAAGCGCGACTTTATGCGGAGCGCGCTCGCCCGCGTGTTCGTCAAGCACCGGCCGGAGGACTTGAGCGCGTACGTCGACGCGTCGACGCCACCGGCCAGCGGACGCCACAAGTGGCTCGTCCCGGTCGCCCCGGCGTCCGTGCCGTGGGAGGACGAGCCGGCGAGCTACTCGAGCGTCGAGGACGAGCAGGAGAGCTACTGCAACCGCTCGTCCTACGGCTTCCCGCCGTTCCTCAAGGCCGAGGAGCCAACGAGCGAGGACGACCAGTCAGAGGAGGAGGAAGAGGAGGAGGAGGAGGAGGTACCCGCGTTCGTGGTCCCGCCCGTGCAGATCCCGCCGAGCTACCGCAAGCAGGACCGCGCGGGGGGCACCATGGTCGCGGGCAGCGTGGTGCTCTTCACCAGACTGGCCTTCAAACGGCGGCTGCTCCGCCAGGGCCGGCGGCTCGCAGCCATCCCCGAGGCTGAGCGGCTGGACGCCGTGCGCTTCGCCACCGTGTGCAACTACAGCGGCCTGTGTGCCGACGGCGTGCTCGTCGCCAGCGTCCGCGTCTAGCGTATTAATACATAGACTCGTGGTAGTACTAGGCATTATACGTAGGGTACAATAGGAGGAAGCGGCTGCGTGCAGGTCGAATGCGTGCAGCACCACACGGACACCCAACGAGTAGTAGTCGGACCGGTCGGTTGGTGGTGAGAAGGCCGTGCTATATATATACTACAGTCAGTATACTCAGAGCCGCACGTGGGCCTCCTCCTCCATCTTGTGGTGCAGCACGACCGACTCGATGGCGAACTCGCGGAACTTGATCTCCTCGCCGACGAGGAAGCGCTTCTTGTAGACCAGGTTGGGGTACAGCTCCTCCGTCTGCACGCCGATGAAGCGCTCGGCGCGCATGTTGGCGCCCAGCGGTGGCCCGAGCCGCGCGCGCTCGTTGGGCAGCAGCAGCGCGGCGGCCGCGAGCAGCAGGATGATGCCGCAGCCGATCCAGAGCGCGGTGGCGCCCACGTCCGTGTTGCTCACGTAGATGGTCGAGAGGATCTTGTCCTGGCTCATGGCCATCTTGCCGAACGCGCTGTCGGGCAGGCTCTCCTGGAAGAGCGCCGTGACGGCGCCCGCCTGGTACATGTAAAGCAGCGCGGCCGTGAGCGCCGTCTGCGTCGCGTCCTCCATCCAGTAGTGGTTGCTCTCGACCTGCGCCATGTACGCCTCGGCAATGTCCGAACACTCGGCGCCCTCGAGCGGCCGCGACGCGTCGAAGCGAGCAAAGTTGGACGCGTTGACGCGGAAGAGCACGGCCGTGCTGATCGTGGTCGCCTTGAGCTGCGGCGAGTTGAGCTCCACGAGCTTGACGGGCCGCAGCAGGTCCGAAGAGGCCAGGCCCGCCGGCAGGCTGTCATTCCCGAGCAGCACGTAGCGGCCGGACGCCGACAGGTTGTGGGACAAGCCGTAGCACGCGTCCGGCCCGTCGACGCACGTGGCGGCGAACTTGGCGCTCAGGTCCTCGAACGCCCACTCGACGCGCGCGAACGTGAAGAAGAGCTCGCGCCGAGGGTTGAGCACGTACGGAGACGCCGTCTGGCCGTCGACGCTCGTGCCGAACTCGTCGCCGACCAGGCGCGAGCCGTGGCCGTACACGAAGGCCGCGTTCGGCTCGTACTCGCAGTCGTAGGGCACCTTGGCGCCGACTTCGAACGAGAACTCGAGGCTGTCGGACGGACAGCTCGACATGTAGCGCGCCATGAAGGCCTGCTGGTGCGGGATGGGCAGGAAGCTGTCCGTCTCGTCGAGGAAGACGCAGCTGTCGGAGCTGCACATGGAGCTGCTGTCGGTGAAGTTGAACCGGTAGGCGCACGCGTCGCCCTCGCAGTCGGCGGGCACTGTGTCTACGTTCGGGAACGCGTAGTACTGGTCGCGGTTGTACTCGACGCGGACGGACAGCAGCTGCACCTTCATGTTGGCGCTCAGGTTGAAGCTCTGCGCCTGCACCGACAGCGTCGACATGTTGAGGTTTGTGTCGAGCACAAACACATGGCCAATGCCGTCCGCGATGGCGCTCTCCAGAGCGTCCGCCGACTGCGGCAGGCTCCCGTTCACGTACGACTGGAGCGTCGAGAGGTACGTCGAGTCGTCGTACCAGCACGCGAGCGCTCGGTCGCTGCTGCTGCTGCTGCTGCTCACGTTGGTCTCGCACGTGTACCGCGGCTTGACTTCTCCGATGGAGCGCTCCATGAGCGCCTGGCCCTGGAAGGCGAGCTCGAAGGCCGTCTGGAGCTCGAGGGCGGCGGTGCTGACGTGGAGGGGCACCTCGGGGTACACTTCGATGCCCCACTCCTTGACGGGGAAGCCGACGAGGAGGTTGGTCGAGTCGATGATCTGGAGCCGCGACATGTAGGCCGACGACAAGGTCTTGCCGCAGCGCGAGGCGGGCGCGACGGCGAAGGGCGTCGCGCGGCGCTGCACGGCCGTGCGCAGGGTGGTCTGCTCCAGCGGCTGCAGGGGCAGCGAGGCCTCTTGGAAGGCGGCCACGAGGCTGGAGGCGTCGATGTCGGAGGCGGCGCTGGCGTTGAGGTCGGCGGGCGTGAGCAGCAGGTCGGCGCTCTGCGTGGACGAGCCGGCCTGGAGCGCCGTGAAGCTGTTGCCGAAGGCCACCATGAGCAGTGGGAAGAAGACGAGCACGCCGACCTTCTTGAGCTTGCTGACGCGCACGGACGGGTCGTCGCCCGGGAACCACTTGAGGTTGTGCACGTAGACGGTGAAGACGGGGAAGAAGTTGCCGAGCCCGAGCCCGATGACGGTCTCGACGACGCCCATGATGACGCCCGAGTACGTGTTGTACTTGTCCACCATGCTCTCGCTCTTGTCGGACGACCCGACGGGCTCGTTGACGCTGTCCACGCGGATGCCCCACCAGAAGATGCCCGTCACGCCGCCAATGACGCCCACCGACAGCAGCACGAGCAGCGAGAAGCGCGCCGCGCGCAGCGTCACCTCGGGCCGCGGCCGCGCGCCGGCGTCGTCCGCCAGCTCGCTGTGCGCGCGGCGCTCCATCTCGCCCTCGGACAGGTACTCGTGGCTGCGCAGCATGGAGGCCTCGGGCGTCTCGGCGCTCGTGTAGTAGCGGCCCTTGGGCGAGTCCATGGACGGCGGCGGAGGCGGTGACTGGTGACCAGCGTCGGGACTGCCCAGGTAGTGTAGGGAAATGGCAGTGCGCAGGTCAGCGGCGTCTAGAGGAGTGACGGACGGAGAGGGACGGAGGGAGCCCAGCTCTTCTTGGACGCGCAGACCGCGAGCGGATCACTGACAGACCAGATGGAAAAAATAAGAGCGTGCTCTATTGAAATAGAAGCGCGTATGTGCCCAGTCGAGTTGGAACTGGCTGCTGCTGGACGGACGCAAGTCGACGGTGGTATCCAATGGTCAGGTTGTACAGTAAAAAGAACCTATATAATATATTACTTGGTTCGACATGATTGTAAAGAATTGAAAAGAGATATAAGGATGGACCTGTTATAATTCGATCCCTGAGAGTACTTTGTGGAAGTTGGCAAGGGTCGTACAAATCGATCGTTTGGCTGCGCTGCAGCGGCGTGCAAGGAGGTCGTTCTGAACGACGAGAGCATGGGCCGAGTGCTGGCTAGGTACAGGTTCGCAGCCCTGTACGCTTCTACAGTCTGTACCGGACAGGCCCATGAAGGATCCATAGATCCATAGATGGTGAGTCGATAATGTACCCTACCATCTGACTAGCAACTTGTACAATATCGTTGATATCAGATCTCACTTCTCGTAGCCACTGCGTACCACTCGTCCAAATAGAAGCTCCCAGCGCACTATTCCATCGTGTCCAATGGGTTCATCCATCTGCTACAAACACCAAGTCATCCGCTCAAGCCGAGCTTCTATTTCCGTACGACACCACACGCTCCACCCGCCATCGTACGGACCATACTCCAGCCGACATGTTGCCATCCCGCGCCAAAGCGCCGTCGTCACTCCCGCTCTTCCGCCGCGCGCAGTAGACCAAGGAGGGGCCGCGGGCGCAGCACAGCTACAGTACATCAACATCAACGGAGACCAGCACCACTACGATCCGCAGCATGCATCGCTCGGACGCCATCTCCTCGGCCGCCGCCGGAGCCCCACCGCCGTACCGCGACGAGGCGTCGAGCACCGCGGACGAGGACGCGTCGGGCCCTGGCGGGGAGCGCGCGCAGCTCAAGGCCGAGCCTGGGATCGATGGCGGCCGCGGCGACGCGCTCGCGGACGGCGCGGACAGCGACCTGGAGCTCGGGCAGTCCGGGTACGGGCACGCGATCGTGGAGCTGACGCTGCGCGCGGGTCGGTACGCGGCCGTGGTGGTGCTCGGGCTGAGCGTGGCCGTGGCATACGCGGCCGTGTCGGAGAAGGGCGTGGACCTGGAGCACGGCGTGCGGGACGCGATTGGCTCGTCCGCGAACGCCGAGGAGACGCAGGACAAGTACAACGCCATCACGGGCAACCTGCTGATCGCCATCTCCAAGGTCTTTGAGTTCTTCTGCGAGGCGCTCATCTTCCCGACGCTCGTCACGTACCTGCTCAACTGCTCGCTCTTCCCGGGGGACGACCCGCGCCGCTTCCGCTCGCCCGCCAAGCACACGGCGCTCTTCTGGGCCTTCCGCGTCATCCTCATCCTCATCAACGTCGGCACGGCCAGCATCTTCGTCGGCCACCGCGCCTCGGACGTCGACCGCTACATCGCCCCCGCGGACCTCTCGTCCGGCCGCGCCAACGAGACCGCCTCGCCCTTTGTGCGCGCCGACGTGGCCGCGTCCGTGGCCAGCGGCGTCGACGTGCGCAACACGGTGCTGCGCAGCGTCGTCGACGGCTACACGCGCCCGTTCCGCAGCACGGGCGACTGCGGCGCGGGCCTGAGCCTCAACCAGGTGCCGCCCAGCACCTTCGCGTCCACCTCGGTCGTGCTCGGCTTCCCGCACAACGAGTGGAGCGCCTCGTTCCTCCAGACGGGTCTCCAGCCGACCTTCGCGCTCAACTTCACGTTCGCCGACTTCAAGGACCGCCCGAGCCACTTTGAGGCGCAGCTGAGCGGCCACGTCGACGTCCAGCTCGCCTACGAGCTCTTTGTGCAGGGCAAGGCTATCTTTGACCGCGGATTTGCCGCCGCGCACCTCCAGACCCTGATGAACTGCGATGAGACCGACGGCACCTTTGACAGCATCTGGAACGGCCCTGGTAGCTCCAGCCAGGAGGGCTCGGACAGCGCGACCGAGAGCGCCAGTAGCTCCAGTAGCTCCAGCACGACGGCCGAGGGTGGGGATAGCAGCAGCAGCAGCAGCAGCACCAGCGTGGGGACTCGGGAGAGAAAGCTGCAGCAGGACTCGACGTTGGCGCCCTTTTCCGAGTACGCGGGCGACTATGAAGGGACCGTGGTCTGCCAGGGCACGACGTCCACCATGGCGTGGCTGCAGTACCTGCTGGCGCCCAACAACATGACGTGGGCCAACCTGCTCGAGGAGGAGGTGCGAGGGATGAACGACACGTACAGCAACGCCATGGACACGGACGGGTTCGTGTTTGGCTTCTCGACGTTCCGCGTCTCGCCCGAGATGACGCTGGACGTGGCGACGATCGACATCCCGCTGGCGCACGACGGCGGGTTCCTCGACTCGCAGCTCACGGGCGACGCGTTCGTGATCAACCCGGCCAACTGCGGCGCGACCAACTGCATCGCCGTGAGCAACACGTACCAGACCGAGTTCCGGCAGGAGCTCGCGCTCACGAGCTACGTGACGGACTGCGACGTGGCGCACCTCGAGTACGACACGTCGCTGCTCAACTTTTTCCCGAGCGGCTGCGTGCGCCAGGACAACGCCGTCATGCTCTACGGACTCGGCACGTACATGACGGCGGACACGTTCAGCTCGACCGACGCGGGCAAGCCGCAGCTCGTCTCGCCGCGCGCCTACATGACGCTGTCGTTCGCGCGTCTCGCGTGGGAGTTCGCGGACCTGGCCGACAAGTACGGCGCCGAGTGCGTGAGCGACGCGGACGGCGACGACGACGGCGACGACGCGTGCGTCGGCCTCGCCGTGCCCACCAACTCGAGCGACACGTACGAAGGCGTCATCCTCGTCGGCCGGGACAGCTTGCCGGACACCAACATGTCGTTCAAGCAGCCGCTGCAGCTGCTCGGGCTGAACCAGGCCATCCTGCCCGACCTGGACGCCCAGACCGTCTACCAGTACTACCCCAACTACATCAATGGCGCCAACATGGCCGCGGGCGTCTCGGCCTCGAACGACACGGCCGTGTGGAACGCCGACACGTGCGACTCGCTGTTCGACGCGTACGTGCACTACATTGAGGACAACCACTTCGTGCTCGACCGGCCGCTGCAGCCCATGTACACGACGGCGCTCTACTACTTGCTGCAGAACGGCGTGGCCACGTCGGTCGACAAGACCGACACGTCGGCGGCCTCGTCGACCGGCCGCCTGCTCCTCTCGGGCGCCGGCTCGCTCGAGAAGAAGGTCATCGCGTTCAAGATCCCGGCCGTGTCGGCGGCCATCGCGTTCGTGGGCTGCGGCGTGCTCCTGCTGCTGCTCTTCCTCGTGCTTCAGTGCCCGACCGACCGCGTCAAACGCAGCCCCGATACGACGCCCGCCGCGCAGTACGTGGCCATCTCGACCGACACGGACATGTACCCGGAGCTCGTGCACAAAAAGTGGCTGCGCTTCCCCGAGACGGGCGACGTGCTGCAGATGGACGACTACGTCGTCGACCGCATCGTGCTGCACGCCAAGAAGGACAAGAGCAAGAAGATCTATCTATAGCCGAGCCAACAACAAACACGAGAGGCTCATTGCTTGCTTGCTTGCTTGCTAGTGTATCGCTCTCTATTTGTCGTGGCTGTGTGTATGACACCGAGACCGAGACCGAGACCGAGACTGGTCCGACGCCGAGTCGCTCGCGGCGCGCCTGGGCTTGGGGCAGCGCTCGCGCAGCCACGCGGCGAGGAAGTCGAACACGGTGTCGCTCTCCGGGTCCTCGTACACGCAGTGGTACATGCCCTTGAAGAGCTTGAACTCCTTGTCGGCGTTGCCCATGCGGTCGAAGAGCGCGACGGCCGAGGGCATGTCGGCCACGTTGTCGAGCGACCCGGCCAGGACGAG
>JAADXZ010000120.1:0-40865 GCA_023338055.1 Phytopythium mirpurense
CAGAGAGCCTTGTGCGTCCTGTTCGAGTCATCGTTGACAATGGAACGGAATGCAGTCGCAGATGGCCCCGAGATGGTTGGTTATCACAACACAGTGCTTCATGACATCTTTCACACCGTAATTTACAGCATGGTGGTCAGTGGGCGTTATGCCATCTTTCACACCGAACACTGGCGGCGTTCCGTGATTGGCCAATTGGACGTGTGCTTTATGAGATCGCCGTGCGTTTTGATATCTCTTATTCGGTACTGTACCGGACTTTTGCTCTAAGCGTCTATTGGAGAAAGGGTCACGTGATGCCAAGTCTGCAGTCGCACGGGGCCATCCGCCTGCCCAACACGCACCGGTACCCGCCCGTGCTCGGCTGTTATAATAACCCCACTGTGAGTGCATACTGCCGGCCAGGCCCATGCCCGCGTCGGTGTACAGCTGCCTTTGGCTGCCTCCCAGTGGCGTCTACTACGGTACGAGCGGCTTCTACGCTGGACCGTATCCGTCAGTACCTGACTACAGTATTAAAGTGCTCGTCCCCTGCTCGTAGGTCGTGACTTGTAAGTGGTGCGTAACAGTAGTACAGTAGATGTTGCTCCTCTCACGGAGTCAATCCAACGAAACTCACTCAGTACTCCCCCTGCCCATGACGTCGCCGGCCGCCACGACGGACTCGCTGTTCCTGTGGATCGAGCGGCACGAGCGCGGCCAGGCGCGGCCGTGGGGGCGCGTGCTAGACGCGGGCACAGGCCGCCACTCGCTGCAGTGGCTCACGGGGCTGGCGCTCTCGTCCCTGGTGGCCGTCACGGGCGAGTCGACGCTCGCGGCCGCGCTCGAGCGCGAGTTCCCGCTCCCGGGCGGCGCCGACGCGCTGCGCGTGGTCTCGGGCAACTGGCAGGACGCGTCCTTTCTGGCGGACGAGGCGCCCTTTGACGTCGTCATCGCAGGTGCGCCCACGTAGTGTACATTTCCTCCCACCTAATCTTGACACGGTCATCACCCATCTGTGGCCACTGACGGACGGACGGACGGACGGACGGCTCGCGCAGATTACCTCATCGGCGCCATTGAGGGCTTCGCGCCCTTCTTCCAGGTGCGTCCTCCCGCCCTCCCCCCTCCCCGCGCTGCCTCCGGCCCGTCGCTGACCTGCCTCTGACCCGGCCGTGGCGCGCAGGAGCGCGTGTGCGAGCGGCTGCGGCGGCTGCTCAAGCCCGGCGGGCGCCTGTACCTGATCGGCCTGCAGCCGCTGAGCGAGTCGGCGCCGCCGGCCGGCGCCTCGGAGCGCGAGGCGCGGGCCGGCGCGCTGCTGCAGGAGATGGCGCGCTCGCGCGACGCGTGCATCTTGCTGGCGGGCCGGCGCTGCTACCGCGAGTTCCCCGTGGCGTGGTACGAGCACCAGCTGCGCGTCGCGGGCCTCGAGCAGCGCGGCAGCGTGCAGATGGCCAACGTCTACGCCCGCGAGACGGTGCAGCGCCAGATCGCCGTGGCGCGCAACCAGCTGGCGCTCTTCCGCGACGAGGCGCTCGCGCGCGCGCTCGGGGCGGAGCTCGACAGCCTGGACGCACGCGTGGGCGAGTGCCTCGCCGGGGAGAAGGTGCGCTTCGGCTTTGACTTTGTCATCGCCGCCGTGCGGCCCTAGTGAGGGAGGAGCACATGGGCGGCGAGGTGGGAGGGCGGAGCCCGAGACACACCGCCGAGGCACTGGTGGGGAGGGGGGGCGGTGGGGCGACTGACGACCGACCGGACGGCGCAGAGCGGCAGAGCGGGGATAGATAGCGGAGCGCCGTCAACACGTGGAAAGCAAAGGCGTCTCGTGTCTTGGGTCCTCATGCGGTGGAGGGCGTTGAGTGGTGCGTGGCGGCGGCTGGCTGGCTGACTGGGCTGGCTGTGTGGGTGTGGGTGTGGGCGCGTGTTGTCCCTGCAGTCGGGCGCTATTTTCGTGAGCGACCGCGGCCAAAAGCGGCCAGGACCCCGCCCGTCGGCGACAAAGCGGGAGCAGACGCCGCGGACGGACCGATGCCGCCGTGGACGGACCCCGACGCGCCTCGGGCGGCCGTCGCCAGCGAGAGCGGGCCGCGCACAGCCGAAGCCCAAGCCGCAGCCGTCGAAGCCGAAGCCGAAGCCGCAGCCGAAGCCCCAGACGGACCTGGCCCGGTCGACGACCTGCCGACTGGACCCAGCGCTTCCGAGACCGAGGCGGACGCGCTGGCGACGTCGCTGCCGCTCCTCGAGTGGCGCGCGGCGCTCAACGAGCAGCTCCGCGCGGCCGCGAGCGCGCTGCTGGCCGCGCTGCACTCGGCCCAGGCGCAGGCGGACGCGGACGCCGCGCTCGTGCGGGGCGAGGCAGCGTGGCGCCGGCACGTGGCGGCGCTGAGCGACCGAGTGGACGAGGCTGTGCGCCGGGAGCTCCGCGCGCTGCGGACGCAGGTCGCCAGGCACGCGGACGCCGCGCGCGAGGCGCTCGCCGAGGGCCTGGCGCGCGCGCGGCAGGCGGGCGAGCGAGCGCTGGCGGCGCAGGGCGCCATGTACCAGGACAAGCTGCGGCGCACGCGCCTGGCGCTCAAGAAGGAGATGGACCGCTTCGCGACGCTCGAGGCGTGTCTGCGCGCCGAGCAGAGCCGCCAGCGCGCCGCGCTGCACGAGCAGCACGTGCAGGCGCTGGCAGAGGCGCATCACGAGCGCGAGGCGCATCTGCACGCGGCGCTGCGGGACCTGCGCTCGGCCTACAGCAACGTTGAGACGGCCAACGAGCAGCTGCTCGAGGCGCTGCGGACGAGCCGCCGCGAGGCGGAGCAGCTCAAGAACTCGCTGCTCGCGAGCCGGAGCGCAGGCGGCGGGAGTGGGGCTCGGCTCGGTGGCGCAAGTCGGCGCAGCTCGTCGTCGCCGGGGCGAGGGCGGGGCTCGGACGCCGCCGCCGACGGGGGCCCGCCCGCGCTCAAGGGCCTGGCGCTGACGGCGTCCGAGCTGGTGGAGCAGAGTCTGCGGCAGGCGCTGGCGGCGGCCACCACGGAGCTCGCGGGCGCCAGGCAGCAGGCGGCGGAGCTCGGGCGGGAGCAGCGAGCGAGCGACAAGCGCGAGCAGCAGGCGCAGACCGAGGCGGCCAGGCTCCAGGGCGAGCTCGCGCGCGCGACGGGCCTGCTGGCCGAGGCGCAGGCCGAGCTGGTGGCGGGCCAGGAGCGCGTGGCGGAGCTGGAGCGCGAGCGAGGCGCGTGGCGGGAGCAGCAGCGAGAGCTGCAGTTCCGGCTCGGCGCGAGCGAGCGCCGCGCTGACGACCTGGCGCGCGTGGACGAGGCCGAGCGCGCCTACGTTGCGGAGCTGGCGCGGCGGCAGCGGCAGCTGGAGCGGCGCGACGCCCGGCTGCGGGCGCTCGAAGACGCGCTGGGCGAGTGGCAGGCCGCCTGCGACGCCGGCGAGAGCGGCGGCGACAAGCTGGAGCGTGTCGCCGAGACGTTCCTGGCTGGGTCGGACGATGGGCCGGACGATGGGCCGGCGGCTCCCAGCGAGCCGGTGGCCGAGGCGAAGCTGCGGGCCGAGATGGAGAAGCGGTTCGGCGACCAGCTGGGGCTGCGCGTGGCCCACGAGCGCAGGCGCGTGCTCGCGCGGCTGGAGACACTCTGCGGCCGCGAGCGACAGGCGGGCGAGCGCGTCTTCGTGGACCTGTCGGCGCTGCTGGGATCGCCCGCCCGGGACCGGAGAGCGCGTCTCCAGGGCGACAAGGTGGGCTGGGGGGCGACCGGCGGCGGCGACGTGGGGCGGGCCCTGTTCGTGCTGCTGGCACGGGTGGTGCGGCAGGCGTACGAGGACCTGGGCGTGTGTGTGGGCGCGTGGCGCGAGACGGACCTGGACACGCTGGCGGCGCAGGCGCTCGAGCTCCGGGGCGAGGTCGCGGTCCGGGACGAGCAGCTGGCGCGCGCCCACACACAGCTCGAGGTGCAGCGGCTGGCACTCGCGCGGTCCGAGCTGCTGCAAGGCGAGAAGGAGGCGCTGCTCGCGGAGCTCACGGACCGCTGCCGCCAGCTGCGCACCGCGCTCGAGCAGACGAGCGGCGCCCAAAACGGCGCGGCGACGACGGTGCCCTCTTCGCAGCCGCTGGTTCGCCAGCCGCTCTCGATCTACGGCGTTCCCCAGCCGCTCGAGGCTAAGCGCACGCGCCGGGCGGCGTCCTTGGCGACGTCGGAGACTCCGGCGCGCCCCATGTCGGCCGCTCCGGCCCTCGCGGCGCTGGCCAGGGCGCCGACGTCGACCGTCCCGGGCCCGAGCCGGCTCGGCGCGCTGGCGGCCGACAAGAAGAGCGGCCGGTGGACGGACACTGGGCACGAGCGGGACGACGAGCGGGAGGCGCCCGAGCACGTCCGGAGCGTGCTCAAGGCGCAGCTGATGCGGTCGGCGGCAAGCAACCAGCAGGACGGCGGGCCGGGCGAGCCGCCGCCGCCGCTCGGGTCCGAAGGGGTACGTCAACCTGTCAACCTGCGCTGTGCATTGGGGGAGGGGCCTCGCCTGGAGGCGGCGCTGACGTCTGTCCGTCCGTCCGCTTGGCCGTTTGGCTGCCGCGTGCCAGGTGCTCGAGATCCTCCAGCGGCGACGGCAGCGCGGCTGAGCCCGCGGTCCATCCGGCTACCGTATCAGTCGCGGCTGAGCATCGGGCGAGACTTGTAGAGCTTCTTGGCGGTTGGCTCGGGTGGTCCGTGCGCGCGGACAGCTCCCGCGGGGTCGAAGCGGTGGCCAGGGCCTGCTGGCCCACGAGCGCTCGCTCGTCCTACGCCGCCTCGAGCTCTACAGTGGTGGGACGACGGCGGCTAGCCGCTCGGCCCCGCTCGGCTCGGCTCGGCTCGGACGGAGGGCGTTGAGCGTGCTCACAGCTGGAACTTTTGCTGCACGGCGTCGGCGGGGTCCGAGGCGACGACCTGCGCGCGCTGCTTGCTCCAGACGAGCCGCGGCGGCAGGTCCGTGCTGTCGAAGAGGTGCGCGTTGGGCACGCGCGAGGCGAGGAGCTTGAAGTTGCGCGCCACGAGCCGCGCGGCCGTGTCGATGACGTCGTGCGGCACGTCGCGGCCGTAGCCGTTGTTGCTGCGCCGGTGCACGCGGTCGTAGGCGACGGGCACGGGCACGTCGAGGCACACGACGTGCGCGTCGAAGCCGGCCGACTTGACCTGGTCGATCACGCCGGCGTAGCTCGCGAACGACTTGCCGCTGCCGTGCAGGATGACGTTCTTGCGGCACATGATGGCCCCGTGCAGGTTCTTCTTGAGGATGAAGCGTGCCTCGTCGCGGCAGAGCTGGTAGCGCGTCTGCGGGCCGGGCAGCAGCGGCCGCGTGCCGCTCCTCCTCTTGCTGCCGTTGTCGTTGTCGTTGCCGGCATCGGACCCGAAGGCGGACGCGCCCTCGTTGCCCAGGCCGACGTTGAGCATGGCGTGGTAGAACTCGGGCAGCAGCGCGATGATGTCGTCCACGTCAAAGTTGACAAAGTCGGCGAGCGAGAGCTGGCCCACCATGTCGAGGTGGCTCAGGATGGTCGACTTGCCGGCGCCCGGGATGCCCAGCAGCAGCACGAACTTGGGGAAGGTGATGCCCTGCGGCGCCGCCTCGTACAGCTGGTGCGCGATGCGCGCGTGCAGCCGCAGCCGCTCCTTGGTGAAGTACCCGCGCGCGTCCGAGTGCAGCTGGAAGGTGGACGCGGCCGGCACGCGCGTCAGCAGGTCGGCGTCCACGTCGGCCGGTCCGCGGGGCCCAAAGCCCAGCCCCTGTCCCGGCCCCGGGCCCGCCGCGTGCTTGTTCATCTCGCGCAGGATGGCGGCCGCCTTGCCGGCGCTGCGGTGCTCGGCGCGCGCGCCGCCGGCGTTGTCGCCCGCGTCCTCCACGGGCGCGAGCAGCAGCCGCTCCACGTCGGCGCCCACCTCACGCGAGAAGCTGGCGGCGCTCGCCGGGTCGTACGTCGGGTGCGACGTGTCGAGGAAGAGCGGCCCGCACAGCTGCAGGTCGAGCACGCGGAAGCGCGCGTGCCGCAGCGCCGCCAGGAAGCGCTCCACGCGCTCGGGGTCGTCCGCCATGTGCAGCAGCAGCACCTCGGCGTGGCCGCCGGCGTCTGGCTCTTGTTCTTCTTCCTCCTCCTCCAAAGAGGCGGTGGCGGCGGCGGCACTCCCGTTCCCGGCCGCCGCTGCGCGAGCGGACGACGGCGAGGACGGAGGATCGCTGGCCATGCGCGAGCAGTTGGTGAGCGGCGGCAGGACGGTGGGGTCGTCTCGCTTGTCGTCGACGGCGTCGACGCCAAAGTCGGCGAGCAGCGCGCGCAGCTGCGCCCACCGCCAGCGGCGCGTCCGCTCGGGCTTGGCGGTGTCGGCGAGCGGCGAGGCGAGCTGCAGCAGCAGCTGGGAGCGCAGCAGCAGCTGGCGGTTCTCGACGCAGAAGCGGCGCGTGGTCACGTGGAAGAAGGTGACGGCCACGAGCGCGCGCAGGCGCTTCTTGAGCCCCGGCAGGTCGCGGTCGCGCAGCGCGCACGAGACGGTGACGCGCGAGAGCTCGGGCACGGCGGTCGAGCGCACGCACAGGCTCGAGATGTTCTGGTCGGCGTACGCGAACACGTCGGCCAGCTGCGCCAGCGTGCCGGGCCGGTTCACCACGAGCGCCGAGATGATGCGCTCCTCCCAGCGCTGCGGCGGCCCACTGCTTGGCCCCGCGCGGGCCCCGGACGACGCCGAGGACGACGCCGAGGACGAGCTGAAGCTGCTGCTCTCGCCCGACGGCAGCGACGCGAGCGAGCGGCAGCGGTGCAGGCGGCGAGCGGCCAAGGGAGCCGACCAGGCAGGCGACGAGGCGCCTTGGGAGGCCCAGTGAGGGCCCCGGAGAGCGCCCCGGAGGACGCGCGGGGCGGCTCGTGGGAGCATTATCGCTGGCGCCGAAGTGGGGTGGAGAATGGGCTGGTTTTGGAGATGCAGGGCACTTGGTGGTGGTATGCGCTGGCAGCGGGAGATTCCGTACTTTGGACGAGAGATCACTGTACACGTATCTGAGAACAGATTTCTGATTCATATTCCCACTGCTGCTGACCACTAAGTACGATACGATTAGAGCGTGTGCACCACGTCACACATGCGCTCAGGCCTCGGCGCAGCGCACGTACTCGATGGAGGAGATCTTGCCCTGGAGCGTCTGGGGCTCTTTGCCGCTAGCGCTGACGGCCAGGTCGTCGCTGGAGCTCGCGAAGCGCTTGGAGAGCCCATCCGAGCCGACGCGGCCCTGCTTGGCGCTCTCGCGGCCGTTGAAGCCCTCGTGCTGGTACGCGACCACGTAAAAGTCGCTCGCGGGCGCCTTGAAGAGCAGCACCTCGTAGAACTGGCCGCGGTACCTGCTCTCGACGACCGTCGCACTCTCCGAGTAGCAGCGGCCATAGTGGCGCGAGTCCACGGCCGCCAGGAAGCACGCGCGGCCCGCGGGCTCCACGTACAGCTCCTGCACGACAAAGTCGTAGCCGGTGGACGGAACGTCGGCGGCCACGCTGTCCACCTGCTGGCCGTAGGGCGGGACCGTGACGCGGATGTTGGCTACGAGCTCGCAGTCGTCCGCCGACGTGAAGAACTTGACGCTGCCGATCGTGCCCGGCGCCGCGATGGGCGCCACCTCGGTGCACGTGGCGGCGCGCTTGCCCACGCAGAAGGACGCGCCGCCGTAGTTGGGCTGCTCGTAGAAGCACACCTTGCACGAGTCGGCGGGCGCGGCGAGGGGGAGCGCGCGGCCCTTGAACGCCGACAGCCACGCGTCGGTCGAGTTGCGCGAGCCGCCCTGGCCCTGCTTGGGGTCTCCGGCGGCGACGAGCGAGTTGGTTAAGAGCAGCACCAAGGCGAGAGAGGCGAAGAGCGAGCGGGCCATCGTGACTGGCAGATGAGCGCGTCAGGGGGTCGATTCGCGAGTGAGGCGAGCAATAAGGAGTAGTAGGAGCCCCATCGCGCTAGCGGACTGACGACGCCGGCTCGGCGGATCATCCGGTGGCGGCACATGTCGGCGCGTATGTGGAGCGCGAGCCTTCTTCGGCCGCGCTTGCCATTAATCTCCCCACGTGATGCAGGAACATCTGCCGCCGCAGCATCCGGAGCGCTGGATCAGGCTGCAGTACTCGGAGTATTAGTGACCAGCGCGGCTGCAATGGGAGAGAGAATGGGAGAGAGCGAGGTATAAGGGCGACGGACGGCCGGCCTACCTATCCGCGGCATCTGCTCACGGTGCTCGAACACCCGACCGCGTCCTGTGGCGCGACGAGCAAAGAGCCACCTGTAATGCCGCGAGATCGTTGCTGGTTGCTATCTGGTGGCTCGCCTATCAGCCATGAGGTCGCGCCGGGTCGAGGTGTCGTTGCGAGCCCGAGCACCGACCGCTTCCGGTCGAACTCTTCGCGCTTTCGCCGAGCGCCTCGCCGGTTGGATCTCGCTCTCCACCTGATATACGCCGCCGACTTGAACGGGGTTGACGATGTCGCCAGCACCGTCGCTGACTCGTCCATCTAAACTCGGACACTGCGATTCCTTCCTTGGCCCCGTTTTGTTCCTTCGGTTTACGCAACCCACCTACTTGGAGCTGTACTGCCGCTTGAGGTTCTCGTAGTGCGCGAGCTCCGCCGGCGAGACCGACGGAACAACCGACGCCAGCGCTGATAGGAAGTGCGACTGGCGCACAGGGACGCGGAGCTCCTCGGGCGGCAGGCGGTTGAGAAGCATGCGCACGGTCATGGGGCTTGACGAGTAGCAGTCGGCCGCGTTGATCTCCTCTGCGCACAGTCAAGACGAGGGATGAGCGCAGACCGCGGCTAGCGCACAGCAAAGCACGCACGACGGGACTTACCGATTTGGCGATCCAACTCCTCGACCCGGTCCTTGAGCGCAGCAGCCAGCGCGCTGGAGCTCAGCGCGTAGAAGTCGGCGCCAGTGAAGTGCAAAGGGCACTGCTCCACGACTGCCTCCAAGTCGGCGTCGTCCGCCAAGGTGAACTTGCGCGTCTGGGCCTTGAGAACCTTCAACTGCGCCGGCCTCTCGCTGCAAATGCCGAGGTAGAGCAGTCGATCGAAGCGCCCGGGGCGCAGCAAACCAGTCTCCAACAGGTCTGGGCGGTTGGTTGCGCCGATGACGAACACCTGATCGTTGCCACCGCCGCTCAACCCGTCGATCTCAGTCAGTAGCTGCGAGACGACGCGGTCCATGACGCCGCCGGAATCCGATCCGCGGCCGCGCATTGGGGCCAGCGAGTCCAGTTCGTCGAAGAAGAGAATGCACGGCCGACAGCTTCGCGCCTTGGCAAACACTTGGCGCACGTTCTTCTCGCTTTCGCCGATGTACATGTTGAGCAGCTCCGGACCCTTGACACTGAGGAAGTTGAGGTTGCATTCCGTCGCGATGGCCTTCGCAAGCAGCGTCTTGCCCGTTCCTGGAGGCCCATACAGCAGAATACCCGATCGCTGACGAACACCACTGGCAAATAGCTCTGGATGATTGATCGGGAGCTGAACAACGTCGAGGATCTCGTCCTTGACATCCTCCAAGCCACCAACGTCCGACCACTTGACGTTTGGGATGGAAGCGTTGCTGACCTTGGAGTTGGAGGACGACTGCGCCTGCTGGTTCTTGATTGCCGCCTCAAGGTCGTCCGCCGTGACAGCCAGCTCGATCATAGAACCGTCCGGATTCGCAGCGGGCGCTGTAGTCAACAGGTCAAGTATATCATCTTCCTCGGCGTCGTTGTTGTCGCTGATCACTCGGTGGGTCGCCAACGTGCCAGCATCAGCGACAATGGACGAGAGCTCGCCGAACGTCCGACCTGCCGTCAGCTGCGCCACCTCCTTCAGATCCACGTTGCTTGACAGGCGCACGGACGAGACAACGTGGCGCAAGAAGTCCACGCGGCCAGAGAGATCTGGGGCCTCCAGCTGCATCTCGTACAAGAAGCACTGGCGGATGTACTTGGGCACATCGCTCTTGTCCTCCACACACGCGATGAGTGGGATGTTGTGGTTGTGCTGGCTCAGCGTCCGGATGCACTCGGAAAGTGCGGCGCCGATCCGAAGCTCGGCCTCGTCGTTCTCCTTGTCCACCGGAAAGAAGTGGCTGATGTACAGAAGACATGGGGCCAACCCGCGCGCCTTTACGACTTGTTCTCGAACATTTTCCAGCAAATGCAGCTCGGACTGGCCGGTCAGCTCGGTGAAGGGGACTTCGATGACCAAAACGCCCATGTACTTGGCCGCCTGGTAGACAAGCGTGCGTTTCCCGACACCCCGCGGCCCACTGAGCAGCACCGACGTCGGGATATCGCACAATAGCGACGGGTACAAGATGTCGTGCAGTTTGTTCACTGCCAGCGTCGGGAGCGACGTGTCGATCGGGGCGGGCAAAATGCGAGCGGCATCATGATACCGGCAGTAGGACAGGAACTTCTTGATGCTCGTTTCATCGGGCGCCGACGCCGATATTGGTGTTCCTTGGACCAGCTCCGTGGTTTCAGATACGCTGAAGGCGATGGCTGGGTTTCCACCCGCCTCGAGCTTCTCGACCCGGAAAAAGACCAACGACGTGTCGACATCCAAAGCGGGAGGCATCAGCACTGTCGACGCTGCTGGCGGCAGCAGCGAGTCTGCGTCACATGAGTTGCGCTGTCGGACGAGGTACGCAGCTGGGATATCGACAGATTTGTACGGGGCGTAGGCGGCTGCGACTCGCACACGGTCACTCCCGGACAGCGCATGGGTCTGCGATGTCTCCCGCAGCACGACTGCAAACACGTCACCTGCTTGGAGGATCTGCGCAGAGGCGAAGAAGTCGCGAACGGCTTCTAGCAAGCCGTCGGCGCGCTTCATGATGGCGTGCTCACTGCACGACAGACTGGACACCAGCAGCGGGGCGATCAGGGCGTAGGTGGCCGACACTGGGTGCTCCTGATGCTTTCGTCGGAACGACGACGGCAGCGAGGACGCCGGCAAGGTGGATGGGGGCGACAGACCCAGTTCTTGCGTCGACATCCCGCGCACAGAGACCTGTATGCAATGTCCAGATCACATGTGCTTAGTCAAGTAGCATGCTGGCGTCACCACAGGTACATTGGAGCAGCCGCCGCGCACTTACCGCCACAGTGACGTGATGCGACTTGACGGCGTGGAGCGGGATACCGAGGTTGAACGCCAGTAGTGGGGAGAGCGTGATGTCGCCAACCCCTGCGTCGGCGCTAGGGTCTGCTCCGTCGACACTGTCACCACCATCGTCGCCGTCGCAAGTGTACACGTCACTACCGGGCACCAGCACGAGCCTCGCGATGTGCTTGCGCCCCTTGAACTCGACAGCCACAAACGACCCGTTAATAACGCGCAGGCGTCGCAGCAGCGCCACGTCAGCCGTCGCCGCCAGCGTCAGCGCGTCCTGGACGCCAAACGGGACGCCCCCGCCCCGGCCCCCGACCGCCCTGTGGCTCCGCGGGACGAGCTCCGAGCCCCAGACATGCGCGCGCACGTGCAGCGCGTCGCCTTCGCCAGTCGACGAGCCGCTGGCGCCGACGCTCCCGCCGTTCCGAGCGAAGGAAGAGACCCACATGCGATCTCGCGGAGGTGTCGGCTTGTCTCCTTATTTGCTCTTGGCGGGTTGCACTTTGAATGATACGCAAACGGAAACCTGATGACAAGTAAACTACTAAATACCGGTTAATGTGGCGTTGCCTCACAATACCGATATCAAAGTATCGTCAAATAAATCCCGGTTGTCAAGTTTTACTAATACCGGTTTTCGCTGTATCTTTTCGTCGTGGCCGTGCTGGAAGGGCAGTTTTCAATACTGGGGAGTTAGAGAGAGAGAGAAGCATGAGCAAGGTGGCGGACAAGAAGGCCAAGCTGGCGGCGGGTGGCAAGGACGCGGCGGCCGCGGGCGAGAAGACCCCGGCGCTGATCATCGTGACGGAGGAGGACGACGAGTTCGAGGAGTTCGAGGACGCCGAGTGGACGGGCCAGGCCGAGGAGAAGGAGGCGCACGTCAAGCAGCAGTGGCAGGACGACTGGGACATCGACGACGCCGACGACGACTTTTGCAACCAGCTGCGCAAGGAGCTGGAGAAGTCTTCGTAGAGCGACGGTGGGTGCGCACTCGTTGCAGTTTCCAGTCAGTCGGTCGGTCCAGCCGCGGGGCGTCTCGGGCAAAAGGACTGCTGTCCCAAGAGCACATGAGCAGTCAGTGGCCAGGACCCGATCTCAAGGTGGCATCCCTCTTTCTCCTTTGGCGCCTCCCGACGGCGCCGTTGGAGCGCGAGCCTGGATATTGCGGCCTAGCGATTTGGGAGCAGCGCAGAGGGCGCGGCTAATGAGCGCGAGGCTGACGATTTGGTCGAAATACACTCTGCATGTTGGCTACGGATAAGGGTTGCAAGGGCGCTGATACGCGATTCCCCGCGCCGTTCAGCTTGGGGCGAATGTGTTTAGAGTGTGCTTGGCTTGTCTCCGCTGCTTAGCTGTCCTGCGGCTCCGTCTATTGCCGGGGCTCGGCCCCTCGGCCGCCCTCTCCGCCTCGCACTTACATACGCACCGGAGCGCTGGCGCTGGCGCTGGCGCTGGCCGCAGACCGCCTACTTCTTGAGGTGCTCCGGCGGGGACGGCGTGTACGTGGCGTCGCGCTTCCACTCGGGCACGTACTGCTTGAAGCGCTCGTGGTCTTCCTCCTCCTCCGTGTCGAACAGCAGCTCGGGCTTGAAGTCCTCCTCGTGGTCGCTCGGCGCCTCGTCGTCCGCCAGGTCGTCCGCGGCCGCCACGGGCGCGGGCTTGGCGCTCAGCGCGGCCTTGATCTGGTCCAGCGACGCGCGCGTGTTGAGCAGCTTGTCGATGGGGTCGCGGATCTGGAAGGTCTGGAAGCGCAGGATGGGGAAGCTGTTCTTGAGCTTGGCCTCCACCTCGTGCAGCACGGCGGGCGACGAGTTGAACTGCGACACGACCAGCTTTCCCTCGTAGTGGCGCTGCAGCTCGCCCCAGCGCCGGTCCTCCACGCCGTAGCCCAGCCGCTTCTCGCCGCGGTTCTCCGTCGAGCGCACCACGCCGCCGTTGGACGTGATCAGACGCGCGCACTCCTGGAACACGGCCGCCACGTCCTTGGGCGTCGCCTTGAGGTTCGTGATCAGCACCTGCTTGTACAGCGGCATGGCTGGCTGGCTGGCTGGCTGGCTGGCTGGCTGGCTAGCTGGATAGATTGCGAGCGCGGCGGGCGCTTCCTCCTCAAGCAATCGGTCCGTCGGTCTTCCGGCGTCTTTGAGCCGCACACGCCACGGACCAACACCACCGATTTGTTTTAGCCAATGGAAGTGATGTATATGATTTACCACCAGTAAGGTCAGTTGGATAAGAGATAAAGATGAATTTCAGGTGATAAGAGCTTTTCATTGGACAATAATGAGTGAGAGCGCGAAACGACGCCATCTCAAACGTGGCGCCCTTGAAGCGAACAACCCACCCAAGCGAACGCCCGCTCGCTTGGGTGGGTTGTTCGCTTCAAGGGCGCTTTACCGCGCGTATCCATCCCTGTCAGCTCCGGAAATGGCCGAAGCCACCACCAATGGATCAAGTGAGCCAATATGTCGCTGGAGCGTGAAAATTCACTTTTCTTCATTGGCGGCCGACTCGTTCGGGAATCAAAGTCTGTGATGTCACACATGGCCAGTGAGCGACGCCTTACGCCTCGCATGCGGATTTTCATGCAAGTTATTCCACATTCTTCCTATACATTCCTTCAGACAACCTTGTCCATGGCTCTTGTGCCTACCATCTCAATGCGCCAGACGAAGCCATGGATCGGTTGAAACGACAAGTGGTGCGCAAGTACGTCGGTTGGTAACCACCTCGCCATGCGTGAGGGAGGACAGGCGGCCGTTGTGCCGGACTGCACTGCAGCGTCTTGCCTGCATGTCACTCCACTCCACTCGACCCCCACCACCAGGAGCGATGGGTAATCAGTGTAATGCAACTTATTTCACCAGGAGCGATGGGTTCATCGCCGGAGCCATCCTCGGACCCCCACCACCAGGAGCGATGGGTTCACCGCCGGAGCCATTCTCTCGTGTTCTTCCATCGCAGACGCCCCAGCACTGGATATTCCTATAGCGATAGTACCTGCCTGCGGTGTGAGCTCTGATGCGTGGGCTATACCGGTACTCCATGGAGGCAAGCGCCTCCATGCAGGCGCAGTGTCGCCTCAAGCACACGTACGCCCTCACCTCGCGCTTGGGCTTGGGTTCTGCCTGCTGCCGCCGAGTGAATCCCCAGTCGGCGATTTGCCTCGGACGATAGAGGGCGATGGGCGACTACCTGGGCCTCGAGCACGACGTGCGGGCCATGAGCGACGCCAAGCTGCTGCAGCAAGAGAGGGAGATATACGACTACTACGTGCGCTACTCGACCAAGAGCGCGTCGAGCTGCTTCTTCGGGACGATCACGGCGTGCGCCACTGGCGGCCTGAGCTTGCTCATCTCGGCGCCAGTCGCGACCAGGCACGTGTCCAAAGCCTCGAGCTACGGCAGCCTGCTCACGCGCTACTCGGCCGAGGTCGAGCGCCGCGGGCTCCAGTCCTTGGAGACGGACTACTGGGGGATCGCGGCTGGTGTTGTCGCGACTGTCGCGCTCGGGGCGGCATGCGCGGCCATCCCGGGCGCGGACGGCGTGCAAGAGGCCGCGTCGGTCGCGGTCGACTGCGCGGGTGGCTTCATCGAGTCGGCGGTCGAGTCGGCGGAGGACGCGGCTACCGAGCACGTGCAGCACTGGGCGGGCTTGACGACTCAGGCCATCGACAATACCCTCGACGCCTCGTCCCACGTGCTTCCAGACTCGGCCGCTGCCGCTGTCCACGACGCCCTCGCGTCGCTACCGGTGGACAGTTGCGAACAGCAGTTGCTCCAAGAGATCGCCCACCTAGCCGACGCCGCCTCGGACGCGCTGCCAGAGATCCTCGAAGTGTCCCTCCTGACCGCCGGCGCTCACGCCGCCTTCAGTGGCGGCGAGTCCCTCGTCGGCGTGGCGTTCACCCGCCAAGCCAAGAAAGACCTCGCCAAGTACCTGGCGTCCCACAACAAGCACCTCGACGGACAAGCGGTGCGGCAGCTCGTGGAGAAGATCCACAGCGAGCCGATCAAGTTCCTCACCCAGTTCAGAAACCTTTCCGACAGCGAGCTGCTGGAGCGGGAGCGGGAGCTGATGGACGGCGCGGCAAAGCGCGTCGGCGCGCTCGGGTATACGGTCGGGGCGCCGCTCGTACTGCCAGTGTCAGTCAACATGGTGACCGCGGTGATGCAAGTGCGCAGCACATACCTCATGTACTGCGAGCTGAAAGAGTGCAAGATCGAAGTCCAGCAGCGGAACCTGCCGACGCAGTACTCTCTGAATGCGGTAGCTGCCGCAGCCGGGTGCTTGCATAAAGCCACCGAAGAGCTCGCCCTGTTGGTCGTAAAGTGTTCATGGGGAGCGACCTCGGCGTGAAGGCCAACGTGTCCGATCGGAGGCGAATGGAACACCGCACTCGTCGCTGGCTTGCCATCCAAAGTTTACTACGCGTGCGGCTTGCACTCCAGCAATCAGTCCCCTCTCCTTGGCAAGTTAGTCCCGCTCCAACGAGTCAGAAAATGTACAGTGCTCCCACCTGTTCGTAGTCATGGAGACATCCGCACAGCTCGCACATGTGGACTATGACCCTGTGCAGCTCATTGCCAGCTCGCAGACCGACTTGGACTCGTGCTTTCGCCCCGTCGTCGACTCGCGCGTCGCCCCTGACTCCTGCTGCGCCCTTGTCGAGGCCGAGTGGGGCTCCTGCTTGGGCTGCGGCGGTGCCGTCGTCCACGGTATCGGCTTCTACTCCGACTCCTTGAGCCCTGGCGCCGCCGGTGGTGCCGCCGGTGGTCCCGCCGGCGGCTCCGCCGGCTGCTGCGACTTCGGCTTCGGCTTCGACGTGGAGCAGGCGAGCGCCGATGATCCTGCTCGGGCGACTCTCCGCGCCGTGCACTGGGGTCTCGGCTGTCGCGCTCTCGTCGACGGCCCCGCCGCCTCGGACTGGAAGCGCTACGCCGCGTCTGTGAGCTCGCGCCGCGCTCCTCTCTCCACGATTCCCGCGGACGCGGGCTTCGCGGCCGCTCCGCTTTGTCGGTCGACGTCGACGCGCTCTCGCCGCCCTTGTGCGGCTTCTTCTCGCCGGCCATCTGGACGCGCACGGCCTTGCCCAGGATCTCCACCCCGTCGCGGCTGTTGCACGCCTCGACGGCCCGCAGCGCGTCCCCCCGCTTGGCGAACTGCACGAACGCGAAACCCGGCGGCTGCGCAGACAGCGAGCGACGCGTGAGCACCCGCGCCACAACAAGTTGGGAGCACCAGCGAGCCCCTCGCTCGTCGCACCCTGCGCGCGACCCAGATGTTGTGGATGACGCCGAACGCCGCGAACCGAGCCTGCAGATGCGTCTCCTTGGCCTTGGGCAGCAGGTTGCCCACGTACACGCGGCTGGAGTCATCCGCCACGTCCACGACGGCGGCCGGCGCCTCCCCCTCCGTCCCCATGCTTGGGCTCAGGTGCCAAGTCACTCAAGTGGCGGGAGCTTGCCGCGCTCTCATTGGTTGATAGTCGGGTATATAGTACCGTAAGTTACAGTCCATCCTCTGTCTTGTTACAAGATTAATATTATAAGTTGTGTAAGGTAATTAGATAAAGGGTATGCCAAATCAGTTGACTAAACTTGTTTTGAAAAGGAAACAGAGATCGATTTGTGAAGGCTATAGTAAGTCCGTGGACGTAGAAAACGGAGGGCTGATGACAAATGTTCGTACCAACAGGTAGTTTCCCCTGGCTTTTAATACAAACCATCCTTAACCACAAGGAAACTGAGCCCTTCGTTGTCAAAAGTCGTGCGTGGTCCGACCCCCAGACGCGATCTTTCCACCGACGGACGGATCGCGCGGACCGTCTCTCAGCGAGCCCGCACTCTGGTTCTGCAGCTTATATGGAGCCAAGTATGCTCGCGGCCGCGATCGAGCCTTATCGTCGCGCCGCCTCGACGCGGGAGCCGCGCGTCGTGGGCGCCACTGCAACCCGCGGAAGAAACGGCGCTTGCGCATGTTGGGCATGAGCCGCTCGCCAGCGCCGCCTTTGCCGAGCGCGCAGCCGCCGTTTCTTCACCCGGAGCGGCGACTGTCGAGGACGGACGCGCGGCGCTCTTTCTGCCGGCATTCCCCAACTCGCGGTCTCGGTGATCGGCCAGCCAGGCAGCGCGTCCAGTACTGCGAGCGAGCATGGCCAGGGCGGGCGGCTTGCCCGCGGTCTGCGGCGTGGCCGGCTGCGTGCTGCTCTTCCTGCGGCCGCTGCTGTGCGTCTTCACGCGCACCGAGCTAGCGCTGTTGCTCGCGGGCGCGTACGGGTTCGACCAGTGGCAGGAGCTGGTGGGCGAGGGCGGCGCGGGGACCACCGCGCGCGTCCGGAAGCGGCCACTGACCGTCGTGTCCGTCACGCGCGAGGGCAAGATGACGCTGCTGCGCGGCGGCCTCCAGCGGGACAAGGACTGGCGCAAGAGCGAGGGCGACGCCGACTCGGTTGGCACCGCTTCGACCGCCGACGGCTCGGACGTGTCCCTGCGCTCGCTCTCCGGTCGGTCGGCTGCGAGCGAGGGCGACGGGGGCCCGCGCCCGCTCGCCAGCGAGGACACGGTCGGCCGCCTCAGCGCCGGCTCCTCCTCCTCCTCCTCCACCTCCTCCTCCTCCTCCTCCTCCTCCTCCTCCTCGGTCGTGCACGCCGATGGCCGCGCGCTGTTCGTCACCTCGAGTATCTGCATGTCTCGCCACTCGGTCGACGAGCTGTGCGACATTGTGTTCGACCACGCGCGCGGCCACCTCGAGCTGCGCCAGGACGCTGTGTACGTCTCCATGCGGTCCCTTACGACTAACTGTGCCAGTCGCGATGGCTAATAGGCGTATGTGTTACTCACTCTCGCCACGCAGGTTCCACCTGGTGCGGCAGTGGACCGAATCCTCGGTGCACCTGTCGGTGCGCTCGGGCCACCTCCACGTGCACCGCAAGAAGAGCAAGGACCGCTACCAGCGCCTGCAACTTGCCGACTTCACCGGCGCGATCGTGCATCGCCGCCGGAAGACAGACTTCAAGGTGAGTCGACGGTGCACGCACACGCGCGCACTCTACGTACTTCACTGCACCCAATAGCAAGGACGCCGCCCGCACTGGTCCTAACGTCGGGTGCTCGTCCCGTAGGTCATGTTCTACGGACACAAGCCGCTGTGGTTCCGCGCGCTGACGGCGGCGGACGCCGAACTTTGGGTCAAGGCGCTCGAGTACGCCAAGGAGTTCACGTGGCACCTCTGGGCCGCGTCGTAGGGCGGCCGACGGGCCAGGAGGGCGAGATTGTCCATTCGTCTCTCCCCCGCATCTCCCTGTTGTCGTCGCCGTGCATCTGCGTCCGCCTTCCAGCGTATACAACTCGATAATTTATCCCATCGCCACGAGTCAGAATCGACACCCATTGGCGTAGTACCGTACCCTCTACCCCCCCTCATGAACTTACCGACTCCCGACGCGCCACGTCAAAAGGACGCAGCCAGTTGAAGTGACCGTCATTCCGATGATGACGGAAGACCATCACTCCACTATCCCCGAGGAGGGGAAGCCCAATCCTTTCCTTTCCATGCTCATTTCCGCACTTTCTCGGAGGCGACGGACGCGGGCGAGATGGCGGACGCGGACGACGCGGCGCTGGCCCAGGAGGCGGAGGCGCTGGAGCGCGTGCTGTTCCGGCTCGCGAGCCTGACGGACGAGCGCATGGTCGTGGTGGTGCGCGCGCTGCTGCCTCGGCTGCTGCGGCTGTTCCCCTCGGCGTTGGCCACGCCGGCGCAGCACCAGCTCAAGGACAAGGTGCGCGGGAGCTCCGCCCATGCGCAACCCGCGACCGAGCCAACGACTAAACTCCCTCTCTATCTCTATGTATGGCGCGATGCGTTTTGCCGCGTCAGATCGTGGAGGTGCTGTCGCACATCAAGACGCGGCTGCAGGCGGTCCGGGAGCCGTCGCTGCCTGTCGTGGAGCTGGCGGCCATCCTCGCAGAGACGGACCGGTCGGCGTTCACGTGCTCGTTTGCGCTACTCTTCATTGGTCAGTCTCTGGTCGGCTCCTCGCTCCTTTGTGCACTATGCAGCGATAACACTAACGGCGGACTTGGCCCCTCGTTTCAACACAGAGAGCGGGTTTGCGGCGGCCTCGCGCGAGGACCAAGCGGTCACGCTCGGCCAGATCCTCAAAGTACTTGCCAGACTCCCAGCGGCCCAGCGTGAAGCGTGTTTTCGACTCGTTCTCCGCGCTTTACCCATGACTGCGAGCTCCATATCCCCGGACACCGGAGACGCAACCGACGCCGAGCGCCTGCAGAATCTCGATTTCCTTCTCGACTTTCTTCTAGATGTTTCCTTGCTGCCCGAGCCACAAGCGGCCACGGGGAAAACCGCAGTGTTTGGCCTCATGACACCACGTCTCGAAAGGTTGCAGCGCTGCGAGGCGTCCACTCGCCCCCGGGACGACTTGTATGCTATTCAACTGAACGCGCTGAAGCTGGTCAAGGAGCTGAACGTGCCTTCTCGTCACAAGATCCTGCACTACATCGCTGGCAGTGCGTCGTACCACCACGCTGTCAAATCGTTTTGTGAGGAGCAACTGTCGCGCATGCTCAAATACGAAGAGGCGGAACTGGAAGATGCCGATGCGATGCATGGAGTCATCTCGGCCGTGCTGGGGAGTCAAGTGGCGCAGAGCAGCGGCGCCTTCACTGGTCGCGATGCATTGCTCTTGTCAAACCGAGCTCGCGCGTCGGACGCCAGCATTTTGCAGTCGCTGACAATGTTGTTGTCGTCAAAGGCAGCGACCAACGTGATGCCCGCGATGCTCCAGCTACTGTGCCAGCTCATGTTCGCTGCGGAACCGGGGCGCTCGCAAAACATGGCCAGCAAGATCAAGCTCGGGGGAGTGCGGCTGTGCCAGTGGGTGTTTCTCCACTGCGAGCAAGGGTTCCTCGAGGGTTTCCTTGGGCCCGTCATGGTCCCGACGTTCATGCGGCTTCTGATGGACCCACATTTTGACAGTGAAGCATCCAGCGCAGAGTTCGTGCGCGAGTTTCGTCAAGGTGTGTACGAAAGCGTTGCGCTGTTGAGTACTCGTGCTCCGAAGACAGTCGCGGGCTCGGAGCAAGCTTTCCAGACTCTTCTTGTGAAGTGTTTGGCGGAAGAAGGCAGTCGAAGTGGCGCTGGCGCCATCGCATTGAAGGCGTTCACGGCTCTAGCGACTGCCTACTGCTCGGAAAGTGGCTCAATGGCTGTGCGTCGAAGCGTGACACAAGAACTCATCGCACTGATGAATGGCTCCAAGTTGTTCGACACGACGCTAAACTATACGCGAGTTCGAGCTGCCATTGCGGCGTGGTGCGACGCTCTCTTGGAACCGACGCCGTTCGATGCTGGCTTGGAAGACCAGAAGTTGGCGATCCGGTTCGCTCTACTTCGCTTCGAGGCGGATGCAGATGAGCAAACGCGGCAAGTTGCTAGCAAAGCGTTGTACAAGACTCCATTGCCCCCGCTTTCGACACTTTCGAGCTATCTGCAGGCGCATTTTCAGCACCGGGATTTGAAGCAGAGCATGGGGGGAGACAAACAGGCGGTCAAGATGTGCCTGCGCTTCTGTATGGCGGTGACCCGAGCCATGTACTCAACCGACGGCTCCAACGCTGCTGAGCGCCGCGTCATCGTCGAGTACTTTGCGCAGACCCTCCTGGTGCAGCCGGACTTCGCCCGTTTGCCGTCCAGTTTATGTGAAACTGCGGCAGCGACATTGATCGACATGTACTCGCTCGACGGCGACCTGGTCGGGTCAGTTTTGGAGCCCCACGCACTCGATCTTGTCAAGGTGGCTTCTGCCAGCATTGATCGCGAGTTCCTAATGAACATCGCTGTGTTGCTTCGAGCCGCGACGACAACAAGCGCGGCTACGGACAAGAAGTCGACCACCGCTGTCCAAGTCGCGATGGCAGTGAATGGCGCCAATGACGCCGCGCAAAGCGTGCTATGTGGCGTCCAGTACATACTGGGCAGCGCCCTTGCCAACCTCTCGGACAGCGAGTACTCTGGGCTCGCCGATGATGCCAGGACGGCCCTGCTTCGAGCGTATCGTGGAATGATCGACCAGCTTGCCAAAGTGGTTGACGAGGGCTCGAACTTCATCCATTACCCGCGCAACGAGGGCGAGCAAAACGCCAAGATCGCGCTGATTCGCAGCTCGCTCGACGGTGTTCGTTGTGCAGGGGCGCTGACGCAGTTTCTCCACGCGGACGACGATCGCAACGATAGCTGGTGCCAGTTGAAGATAACTGCATTGCGGCAACTTCTGCGCGTCATCGAGTGGAACACATCAAGCGTCAAAGCCGATGAGCGCTTGGCATCGAAGCTTGTGACTCTCAAGAGAATCGCGGTGCAAAGTCTCGGTCGGTCGGTCGCAGGCCTTCCCGGGAATTCAGCAATGGCGAAGTCGAGTCGGATGTCGAAAGAGCTGGACGCCACCATGGAGAACGTGCTCCACAGCCTTCTCGGTGCAGCCAAAGACGTCTTAGACCCCGAGTTTCAGATTGACATCGGAGAGGCGCTCGTCGCATTGGGCTGTCATGACTCGCGCGAGCAGTTTGACGCTGAAGACGCGGTGCTGGAGGCTCGAGCGTTCAACGCCAACAGAGCGGCCGCTATACTGTCGTTGGTGACGTCAGCGCACATGGAGTCGAAGCAGACGCGTGAGCGTCGCAATGCGACCATTTGGCTGATGTGCATCTGCGCGGCTGGGCTCAGCCCTTCAACCGGTGAAGCCAGAGCGTCTTGCTTGTCGTGGCGAAGTGTGCTGGGCTCGGCATCGTTCGCCAGCGAGGTCTTCAAGATCCACGAGTTCTTTGTCACTATGCTGAACGACAGCAGCGAGGCGACAAAAGAGAGCGCGGTCAAGGGCCTGGCGTACTTGCGTCTGCACGCACCGTCCGAGTGGATAGGGGAGCAGTTTAGCGACAGCTTGTTCCGTCGCCTTCGCTGCTTTCGCGCTTTCGCGGCTCCGACCTCAGTGAGCGCACTCAGTGACGTGACTGGCGCGGACGATGACGGCAGCGCGGCTCCTTCAACTCCACCGACTCCTTCTGTAGCGACTTCGAACTCGTCCGCAGCGGGATCAACGGTGGAAAACGCGGCCTACCGCGAAGTGAGCAACGTGGCTGCCGACGTGGGCGATCCGGAGCTGATGTACGGACTGCTATACCTGAGCGCATCCGACCCGCTCTGGGACTCGCTCCAAGTCCCAATTGATGCGGCGCTGCCGTCGAGCTTTTCGTTCTTAGCGACGGATCGCACATTTCGCTCGCTGATCGTCGCGAACGCCAGCAGCACGGCGGTGACGCTCGGTGACGACGAGTCCATGCTGGCCAACTCGCGTGCGCTGAAGCTCTTCCCGTGGCTGTACCTGCTCAAGTTCCACAGCAACTCGAAGGTGGCGGGCTTGATGGCGAACCTATGGAAGTTTTTCGCCGAGGGGAGCGCATCTAATCCAACTGAAGCGAGCGCCAAGACATCACTGACTAGCGCTTCCGGTCCGAGCAACAAGCCGACGCATGACTCTGCCGCTGCGAGAGGGAAGTCTGTCCTCAAGCAGAACTGGGGATGCATCCTCGAGTTCGTTCTGTCGCGACTGGAGAACTCGCGGAACTTCAAGTACCGCGAGGCCGCTTGCGCCGCGCTGATGGACTTGCTGCACGGCGCAGACGCTGAAGACGTCCGCAGCGAGTTCATGCGCCTGTGGCGAGCGGCCTCGCGCGCAGTAGATGATGTGATGGAAGCAGTGGCGCTTGCGGGCGTCAAGCTGTACCGGTCCCTTGGGGAGCTGTCGCTCCGGATCGCGACCAGCGACGATGCGTGTCGCTCGCAGCTACTCGCCTTCCTGGTTCGAGACGGCATCACGGCCAAGAACACGGTTTGCCGGGCGCTCAGCATCGATGTGCTGCTCCGATTGGTTAAGGCGCTCAATGCGGCAGCCATCGAGGACGCGCTCGCGTCGCTTTTTCCGACGCTTCTGGAGTACCTCTCGTCGCTCGAGATGCCTGAGCTCCAGTACGCGCAGTTCCACGTGGAGAAGAAGGACGAGCTCGAGCGGCTGCGCGTGTTTCTGAGCCAAGCAGGGCCGGTGGGGCAGCTGCTCGAGCTCGCTACGACGCGCCTGAAGGAGCTCGCGGGCGCACCCAAGTGCGTCGAGATCGTCGAGCAGCTCACGCGGGTCGGCGGCGGGATCGCCAACTTGCTGCAGTTTGGCGTCGGGCTTAATACCCGCGTGGGCACGGCCAATTTCGTCGCGACGCTCGCTGTGGAGCTGCCGTTTGAGCTGCGCAGATGCGGAGGCGCCGACGCGCTGTTGCGACGCGTGCTGCTGCCCTTTGTGCGGTCGAAGACGTCCGACGAGAACGAGCGCTACGGCCAAGGGGTGGAGTTTGGCGACGCTCTGGCGGACGCACTAGCGGTGCGCGCCTATTGCCGCGCCGCCGCGTACTTGTGCCCACTCGCGGACCCCGCGACGGTGCGGCTGTACGTTCGTGACGGTATCTTCGCGCGGTCGAAGGTGGTGCGCTCGTCAGCGCTTCCGTCGACTCCGCCATCCGAGCCCGCCGAGTCACCCGTTGAAGACATGGACGTGGATGAGGATAGTGCCACCAAGGACGACGGCAGCGGCCAGGAGACCAAGGAGGCGGCGGCTTCTGGACTCGAGGACACCGCATCGAGCGGCCGCAAGGGTGCCAAGGACAGCGAGGCGTTCTACGCCAGCCGCTTCTTGATGGTCAGTGCGCTGGCGACCAAGGAGCTCGTGGCCAAGGTCCCGCCCACCACGTCCTCGGCCGCGGCCACCACTCCGAACGACGACTGGTACTGCGCGTACGTGTTTCCTGCCGTCTTTGTCGGCCAGTTCGCCGTCGCCGACGTGCTCTCGTCGACGTGGCGCGAGGTCCTCGACGAGCTGCCGCCCTCCGTCCTGTACGCGCGCGAGTCGGTCGACGCGGTGCTGCTGGCGATCGCGCGGCTGCTCGCTCAACCTGCGTGGGACTCGCGCGCGCAGGCGGTGCGGGCGTTGACTGCGCTGTTCGCCCCGACGTCAACGTACCGCTCCAAGCTGTCGCAGGAGCAGATCCGTCGCGTCCGCGGCGACATGCTTGGCGCTGTACCCGGCCGCCTGTGGAAGGGCAAAGGTGCCGTTCTCGAGGCGCTGGTGGCCGTCGCTGCGTGCAGCGAGGAGGACGACAGCGACGAGGCCGAGTTGTCGGCGCTGCTTGTGGCCGAGTGCGAGCGCGCGTGGCGAGCCCACGAGCTCGAGTACTTGGAGAGCGCCGTCTCGAGCGTCGGCGCGCTGTCGTCGCGGCTTCCCGCCGCTCGGCGCGTCGACAACGCGCTGGAGCTGCGGCGACTGCTGTCCGAGTGGCTACGCGAGCGGCCGCCGGACGCGCGCGGTGCTGCCGAGGACGAGGCGCCGCTGCCGCCGCTGCTGATCAAGTGCGCGCTCGACTCGCTGCGCCTTGCGTGGCCGACCTCACCTTGCTCCTCCCAGTTCGCGCGCGCGTCGGCCGAGACGATGGAGTGGCTGCTGTCGAGCGTCTCGCGCCCAAGTCTCAACGTCTGGAGCGTGCGTCGCGCCGCGTTCGAGTGCTTGGCCGCCGTCATCGGCGCTTCCCCAGCCAGCGGCCTCACCGCCACCACGGACGGCTCGAGCGCCGCGAGCGGGTCGGATCGGGTCGCGCGGCTGGCACACGCGTGCTGCGGGGATTTTGGCGTGGGCGACGCCAAGTACGCGGCCGTGCGCGTGGCTGCGGCCGCGGCCCTGGCCTCGCTACTGCGCCGCTCGTCGTACCACTCGCGTGGCGGCGACGAGGGCCGCGAGAGCGAAGCGGAGGAGCAGCGGCAGGCGGCCAGCGTCGCGCTCCGACTCGTCGTGGAGCGCGAGAAGGCGGCCGAGGCGCTGGCGACGCTGCGGCGCAGCGAGGAGCCCAGCGAACAGCAGGCGGCGGCCGCGCTCACATCGGCGCTCAGCGGCGGCTTGCAGTGACGCGTGGTGGCTCGGCTCAATAAGTCAGTACTGTATTGCACTTAAACCGAGCATCGCAAGTACTGTACAGATTCAACCAGATACAGTAAGCAAGGTGTTGCGAAAGAGTGGGTGGAAATCGTACAGTATGCTTTTCGAGTAAGCACCGTGCTGCGAAAGAGTAGGACTTCATGGATGGCTTGCTGAGACGTATTACCAAGCCTCTTACAGTGTGTCGAGGCATTGTGCTACGAGAAAGTCGGAGATGCCTCGCTGAAGATTGCAAAATGCCTCGTTTCAAGAAACCGTGATTTAAAAGAACGTAGAGTCTCTTTTGCCCTCCTGCAAGCGAATCATTTGTCGATTACTCCAGTATCTAACACGAGGTATTGTTAATCCAAGTTAATTTGCGACCCCTAATTCATTGGTGGTTGTTTTTTAATGCAATTCGCAAGTGCTAGTTGTATACTCGATTTGATTGGTTGAGCGATGCCTTAAATCTCTAATAAAAGAGGAGATCGCGAGCATCTCGAGACTGTGAATTTTTTTTATAGTTTTGACGATGTATTCTCCAAGATATGGAATGACGGCTCGTCATTGGTGGCCCCGAATTGGCATTTCTCAACTTCTTTTGTATGTTGCACGGCACAAGTGTGTCGTGTCCATTGTGACTGCATCTACAGATAATGAAATGAGGCATCACTAAAAATGTTTGGGGAGTCCTCGCAGAAATTTTGAAAATGCCTAGTTCTGAACGTTTCGAGGCAGGATACCTATTTGCATGATCATTGGTTAACTCTGCCAACAGGGTCAACAACAGAAAAGTGGTTACGTAGCCACTAAACCTCTAGTAAATAGTGTATGCTTCATTATGATATGCTGTTTTGAGGGTATAACGAATGTTTTTACTTTATAAAGTCTATTCTTTCAAATATTATGTTTTTTTATAACTCCATGCTGAATCTTGAAATAGATTTTTTACTTGTCTTCCGCAACACGTACTGTACTGGAGTAAGCACTGTCCATTCTTTGTCTGTCGTCCAAAATCGCCGCAACCGAGGCAGATGTCACGTCGCAGAAACGGGGCGATCTTGTTGACTGTGAGTATATGTGTAGAAACGGGTCGGTTGCGGCGAGCGCGATGGCCGCCAGCTGCTTTCTGTGGACTCACTCGAGTCTCCGTCCGACCGACCGGGCGGCCGGCCGTCAGTACGAAATTCTCGTCAAGTGGCTGGGACCATCCGCAGGGACCATCCGCAGGGACCATCCGCAGGAACCATCCGCAGGGACCGACACGCCATGGGCCTACAGACCGCGCCCGCCCGGGCCCTGCCGGCCCCCCGCAAGCTCCGCAAGGCGTGCTCGCTCCCCACGTGCGCGCAGCTGCCCGGCCAGTGCATGCACTGCGCGTGCGACGGCCGCTGCGGCGCCCACCCGCCGGGCCGCTGCGGGGCGCGCCGCGAGGGCAACGGCCGCAGCTGCAAGCGCGCCGACTGCCCGCGGGACGACCGCTGCATGCACAGTAACCGCGCCACGTGCTGCCACTGCCGCAACCTCGTGAGCACCAACGGCCGCTCGGCGCGCGCGGGGCCCCCGCTCCCGCCCGCGCTCGTCCGCAAACGGACCCGCAGCGGGTCCCCCGTCCGCCCCGCCGTCGGGTCGACCTTCCCAGAGCAGTTTGCGGCCGCGCCGCCGCCCGCGGACAAGAAGCCGCGCACGGGTCCTTTGGACACTCTGGACACTCTGGACACTCTGGACACTCTGGACGCTCTGGACGCGGACGCGGACCTGCGCGCCTTCCTGCGGGCCGCCGGCCTGGGCGACGCCGACGAGTGCGCGCTGAGCGAGTGCGCGCAGTGGCGCCGGCGCCGCGACAGCTGCAACCTGGTGGTGCTCGTGGCCGGCGCGCAGTTCAACCTGCACAAGCACCCGACGCTGCTCGAGAGCCGCCTGCTGCACCGCCGCGCGCGTCCGCAGGCCGCCGCGGGCCGCCACGTGCCCGTGCTCGAGCTGCCCAACTTGCCGGGCGGCGCGCGCGCCTTCGAGCAGCTCTGCGTCTTCGCCTACACGCGCCGGCTGCCGCTGCCCGCGTCCGCGCCGCTGGGCGCGCTCGTGGGGCTCGCGCGGGCCGCGCAGCTGCTCGAGATGCGCTCGGAGCCGGAAATCCAGAGCAAACTGCTCGCGGCCCTCGCCCCGCGCCTCGCGGACCCGGCCACGGCCCTGGACGAGATCGTGGCCGCGGTCGAGGCCCTGGCCGCCGCGCCCGCCTTCGCGCCCCTCGCGGCCGCGTGCGTGGACGCGGCGGCCGCGCGGGTGTCGGCCCAGCCGTCCGTGGCCTCGCTGGCCGCGCTGCTACGGCTCCCGTCCGCGCGGTTTGTGGACGCCACGCAGCGGCTGGTGCGGACGGCCGGCGCGGACGACGAGGGCGTGCTCGAGGGGCTGTGTCTGCAGGCGCAGCTAGCGCAGCTGCACCGGTCCTCGGAGCTGGCGGGCGGGCCGCGGGGCGCGGACGAGGTCGCGGCCGAGTGCCTCGACCTGCTGCGGCCCGCGGCCGTCCCCCACTGCGCGGCCCCGCTCGACTTTGCGACCGCCGGGACGGACGCGGAGCTGGGGGACCGGATGCTCTGGAAGATGATGCTGGAGGAGGAGGAGGGCGACGCGGACGCCGCGGACGCGGGCCTCGGAGCGGTCCTCGGACTGGTGGAGGGGGCGGAGGCCGCGCTCGGCTTCTCGGCCTTCGACCCGCTGTCCGCGGGCTTCATCGTGTAGGGGCCAGGCGTGTAGATTAGGCCGGGTCGGACGGACGGACGTCAACGCGTCCTTGTGGAATACACCGCGATCCCGCTTTTGTACTTTTATAAATAGGATGAAACGACTAGTATTGCTATGAACGCCTTGTATATTTGTGAGACAGAGCGCCATCGCTAGTATAATATATATACCAACTAGTCGCAAAGTGACAGAGTGTGTATACAGGCGAAAACGCCTAGGTACTGTACCCTGTTTGCAGTTCCTCGCCCTGTATGGATGGGATGGGATGGCTGGCTGGCTCGAGTACCTACCCCCGCCCCCTACTCCTTCTTGGGCTTGGCGGCCGCCTTGTCGACGTAGGGGAAGCTCGAGTAGACGGCCATGCTGAACGCGACGAGCGCGGCGGCCACGAAGACCTCGCGCGGCAGCACGGCGCCGTAGACGACCGACTCGACGAAGGCGGTGAAGGCGATGCCGCAGATGAGCGCGAAGGACTTGAGCACGCCGCCCACGTGCTTGGTGACGGTGCCGACGAGCAGCCCGCCGAGCGCGTTGCTGACCACGGGGATGAGCGTGTAGGCGTCGCAGCCCTCGAGCACGGCGTCGAGCGACTGCAGCGCGTTGAGCGCGGGCGACTGGTCGCTGGGCGTCGAGGTGATGGCGCTCCAGACGGCGGGCAGCACGAGGAAGAGGCTGCCGTAGAGCGACAGCTCCATGGTCACGAGCGCCGCGTCGCGCTTGTGCTGCTGCATGGAGCGCTGCGTGATGGCGGCGCCCAGGCCCGAGAGCATGGAGGCCAGCAGCACGGGCACGAGGCCGAACTCGACCGACATGGGCGGCGCGCTTGCCGCGTCGGCGCGACCGGAGGAGGCGTTGCTGTCCTTGGAGAGCGAGAGCAGCATGGCGGCGCCCAGCAGCGTGAGCATGGCGAGGCACTGCGGCAGCGAGTACTTGGTGCCGATGAGCAGGTGGATGAAGAGCGCCGACCAGAGCAGCTTGGTCTGGTTGAGCAGGTTGAACACGATGGACGGCAGGTGCTGGTACGCCACCTGGATGAGCACGTTCTGCACCGCGTAGGTGCACGCGGGCAGCCCCGAGGCGGCCAGCGACTCGCGCAGCGTCCAGCGCTTGGCCACGGCCGACAGCGCGCCCGAGGACGCCAGCGTCAGCGCCGCCAGCACGAGCTTGCACGTCTCGCAGGCGATCACGAGCACGGACGAGTGCTTGACGCCCGACGCGAACTCCTTGTACAGGATGGGCTGCAGCCCGAACTGCACGGCCAGCAGCGCCATGGCCGTGTAGCCGATCCAGGCCGAGCCGCCGGCGGGGGCGGGGGCGGGGGCGGCGGCCATCGTTCGGTCGGTGGAAGGGCGGGAGGGGAGTGGCAGGTCGGGGCCGGAGGACGAATCGGCGACTGACGAGGCCGCTTGGGTGGCGAAACGCGTCGCGCCGCTCGAAGTGAGGAGCTAGAAATCAAGTCTCGCAGGCTTGATTGTGCGCTTTCTACTTGTGAAAGATTATGTGAAGTGATTGTTTGGGAATCGATATGGAAGGGGTATTTAACTAAAGAGTGCACGGTGTGGCACTTCACTGCCGGGCGCATAGATTAGACTCCGGCGGACTTGTAAGATTATTAGAAGAAATTGATTGGAGAACCTATTTGGACGGGGCATTTAATTAAAGAGTGCAGCGGTGTGGCACACAGCACACTGCCATGAGATTGCCAGGCGCAAAGATAAGACTCCGGCCTGATATGCGGACAAATCGATGTTTGAAACCGGTATGGTATCGGTTCCATTTGCTATTTATGATACCGGTACAGCACCGGTTCTTGAGTTGTCGATATTATTAGGTTTGAGAAGTCTGATAGTGAGCGCATCTTCAATCCTGAAGTTGAAGTTCATACAGCGAGCTGAGTTTGCTTGCTCTTCATAGGCTTCTTGGTCAGTGCGGTGGCATTCATGTTGGCCACAACAAAGGACAGTGGAGCGTAAAGCAACGGTGGTACTGCAACGATTGAAAGTATTGAGCTTACAGGAACTTTGCATCACGTGGCGCGTGTGGTGAGCATACTTGTAATGGACATGGACAGGGTCCTCAGTCAGGTGGTGGCTAGCATGTGCGCGCTATTGATAAGCGGCTCGTTCGCTCACAGTAGAGCGATGTGTTCACCTACTTAGGTAGATCCCCACACCCTCCAAGGGAGCAAGCTCCCTTGAACCCATCCTACATTAGGTTTTCGTTGCCTTATATGGGAGCTATCCGGAGCACCTCCAGCAGCTTCCAGGTCAGAGATGCCTCGCTGAAGAGCAGAACGCCACGACAGAGCTGGCAGGCCCACAAGCCGAGTATCCATCGCCTTTCGCCCCTCATGGCGGGCGGACGGACAGCCGATACAAAGGGTGCCGAATCGTTGAATTAGGTAGACATCTGATTGGCTGCAGTCCAATGAAAACGACACGGGATTGGCCATAATTCATCGAAAGCCCAGACATGGCCAGTCGCTGGAGGTTTGACGTTCACTGAATGCATGCACGTCGAAGTACGGCACTGCCAGCCGGCCGCCCTCCCTCAGCCTCACTCTCGCATTGGCGGCCTCGTGCGCACCCACGCCCTCCCTCCCTCCTCCCCCCGTCCCCAGCCCCCAGCGAGCCGGCATGGGCGAGATCGACCACGACCTGGAGGGCGCGTCGTTGGGCGCCGTCATCGGCACGGGCCTGCTGCTGGGCGTCGTGCACGTGATCACGGGCCCGGACCACCTGAGCGCGCTGATCGTGCTGAGCGCCGGCAGCTCGTGGCGCTCGTGCCAGCTGGGCGTGCGCTGGGGCTGCGGCCACTCGGCGGCGCTCATCGTGCTCACCGTCATCTTCCTGGCCGTGGACCGGGGCTTCGACCTGGACGCCTTCGGCACTTATTGTGATTTCGTTGTCGGCCTCCTCATGATGGCGCTCGGCGTCTGGAGCCTCGCGCACTACCTGCGCGTGCGCCGCGCCGTCAAGGACGCGCGCGCCAAGGAGCTGGCGCTCGACGGCGCGGAGCAGGGCGCGCTGCCGCTGCAGCTGTCGCCCGCGAACTCGCGCGCCGAGACGCCCAAGACCCAGTACCGTGCGCTCGAGCCGGAGGTTCCAACGCCGCCGGCGGCGGGATGGAGCGCCCACGAGCTCCACGACCACAGCAACCACTACGACCACCACCACGGCGACTTGCCGGACGGGTCCACGCGGACCGTGTGCTTTGGCAAGGTCAAGGTGCCCGACATCAAGGACGCGCGCACGCAGAAGATCGCGTCCTTTGGCTACGGACTCATCCACGGACTGGCGGGCACGGGCGGCGTGCTGGGCGTGCTGCCCGCCGTCATGCTCGACAGCTGGGGCCGGTCCATGGCCTACATCCTGGCCTTCTCGGTGGCCTCCATATTCATCATGGGCGCGTTCGCCGCGCTGTACGGCGAGGCCACCGGCCGCATCACCAGCGCCTCGGACGCGCTCGTGTACCGCGTGGGCATCTTCTCGTCGCTCGTGTCGCTCGTCATCGGCGTGCTCTGGGTCGTCCTCGTCGCCACGGACCAGCTGGACGCCGTCTTTGGCTGAGGCGCGCTGGGACCCCATGGACGTCTGTCTGCATAGTCTACGTGTCTGAATTGCAATGCTCGCTCTCAATACATAATGCAGTCAATTGGATGCGTCAAGTGACGCCGTGAGGCTCTCAACGCACCGCGCAAGCGGCCAAAGCCCGCGTCGACGCCTGCATTGCATACTGTTCCGTTATAGGGGTCGTGACCTACAGCATGTACCGACGCAGCACATGAGGCCGCTCGGCGTCAGCGGCGATTGCTTGTTGAAGCTCCCGCCGCAGCTGTTTCCAACGCTAGGTTCGCCCGTTAAACGAACCTAATACGAACTTAAGACGACCCATCTCCAGCCAGCCTCTTTCAGTATGTACGTGATCACCTGATCCGCTCATTGTTCCTCCCTCCCCATTCGACGAGCTCCCTCCTCCCCCCGATCGATCCTCCAAGCCTCTGAGCGTACGATGGGCATGGAGGACGCGACCGCTGCGCTGGCGCACGCGTCGCTCCCCGCGATCGTCGGCACGGGCCTGCTGCTGGGCGTCGTGCACGTGCTGACGGGCCCGGACCACCTGAGCGCGCTGATCGTGCTGAGCGCCGGCAGCTCGTGGCGCTCGTGCCAGCTGGGCATGCGCTGGGGCTGCGGCCACTCGACGGGGCTCATCGTGGTCACGGCCGCCTTCCTGGCGGTCAACCGGCACCTGGACATCGAGCGCTTCGGCAGCTACTGCGACTTCATGGTCGGCTTCCTCATGATGGCGCTCGGGCTCTGGGGCCTGCGCCACTACCTGCTGCTGCGCCGCAAGCTCGAGGCCAAGCGCCAGCGGCACGCGCTCGAGCACGGGGCGACGGAGCAGACGCCGCTGAGAGCGGAGGCCGCCGCCGACGCCGCCGACCGAAGCGGTAGCGCTGGCAGTATCGGCATCGGTAGCGATAGCGGAGGCGAGGACGACGTTGAGCTGCGCAAGATCCTGCACGAGCACGGTGCGGACCACGACGACGCGACGGCGGCAGCAGGGAGCTCGTGCTGCTTTGGGCTGTGCGCGGCCGACATCAAGAACCCGCGCACGCAGCAGCTGACGGCCTTTTTGTACGGCACGGCGCACGGGCTGGCGGGCACGGGCGGCATCCTGGGCGTGCTGCCGGCCGTCATCCTCAACGACTGGGCCAAGTCGTCGGCGTACCTGGGCGCCTTCTGCGTGGCCTCGATCCTCATCATGGGCGTCTTCGCGGCCGCCTACGGAGAGCTCACGGGCCGCATGAGCCGCTTCTCGGACGCGTCGCTCGTGCGCGTCGGCGTCTTCTCGTCCTGCATCTCGCTGGCCGTTGGCGCGCTCTGGGTCGTGCTCGTGTCGACCGGCACGCTCGACGAGGTCTTTGGGTAGGTTGGCGGGAACGGGGGCGACATATAATACTCGCGACTACAGCACCTACCTACTGTACCGGTAGACGAGTTGGCGACCGGCTTCACCCACCGACTCGGTGACCGAGAGCAGTCGAGCTGAGCAGAATGCACGCACGCGTCCCATTCCATTGGTATTGATTCGTCTTGTCGCCAGTCAGTGTGCGGTCGGTGCCGTCTAGGCCGCATCTTTGGCCTCTGGAGCCACCGACGGCTTACATCATGGAACACGGCGCGCAATGTGTGGTGTGCGTGGTGTGGGGCGGCTTTGCAAAACCATCGAAATGACTAAAAAGACCAAGACCATACAAACTGCAGTATGTTCGTCAGCCACCGTCGCAATTCAATTAATTAATCGCGAGCTTTTAGACGTGACGTACACTGTATTAGACACGTTGCTTGTGACTGCCATGGCCTCATGCGTGGGTCAGCATTAGTCTATCTTGGTACGTCCAGAGGTCGCCGGTGGGGAGAAGGAAGCCAGGCGCACGGAGTGAGGCTGTCGCCGGCGTCGCCAGGCGCGTACTGCCCGCTTCGAATGTCTGTCTGCCTTTGGACACGGAGCTTACAAGTAGCGAGGGACACGACGACGGTTCTCTCGGCTCCTCGCACTTTCGTCGCTCACTTTGCAATCGACTCCGTCTCCGAGACCAATCACTTCGCCCGCATCAGCCAGAGTCTGGGTGCGAGCATGAGCGCGAGCACGTCGGGCAGCGGCAGCGGCGAGGCGGTCGCGACGGTCGGGTCGCTGCTGGGCGAGGGCCTGGCCGAGGGCATCCTCCACGTGCTGACGGGTCCGGACCACCTGAGCGCGCTGGTGGTGCTGACGGCGGGCACGTCGTGGCGCTCGTGGCGGCTGGGCGCCATCTGGGGCGCGGGCCACTCGCTGTCGCTCGTCGTCCTGACGCTCGCGTACGAGCTGTCGCACAAGGGCTTCGACATCGACACGCTGGGCTTCTACTTCGACTTTGTCGTGGGCATCCTCATGATGTTGCTCGGCCTCTGGGGGCTCAGCCACTACGTCGAGGTGCGGCGCCAGGCGCTCGACAAGCGCATCGCCACCGAGATGGCCTTCGCCAGCGCCTACAGCCACCAGCGCCACGCGCAGCCGCCGCTCGGCAACCACCGCCGCCGCCCGCTCGAGCTGCTGACCGTCGCCGAGATGGAGGAGGCGGCCGCCAGCAGCGTGCCCATGATCGGCGACCCCCACCCGCCCGCGGACGCCGCCTACTACCACCAGATGCGCCGGCGGGGCGCGCAGGACGACGCTCCCTGCGGCCCGGCGGACGCCAGCGCGCCCGACGTGAGCGTCGTGACGGCCGCGACGACGACCCAGCCGTCGCTCGAGGACGGTGCCGCGTCGCAGACGGCCTGCCAGCTCTGCGGCGGGCTGTCGGCCGACATTACGAGCTCGAGCACGCTGCAGACCGCCTCGCTCTTCTACGGGGTCGTCCACGGACTCGCGGGCGCGGGCGGCGTCATCGGCGAGCTGTCGGACGACGTGTTCGATGACGCGGGTAAGATGATGGCCTACATCGCGGCCACCACCGCCGGGTCCATCTTGATCATGAGCGCCTTCGCGGCGGCCTACGGTGATCTGTCGGGCCGCGTCATGCGCCTCAACGACGCCATGCTCTACCGCGGCGGCATCTTCTCGTCGCTCGTGTCCTTCTGCGTCGGCCTGCTCTGGATCGTGCTTGTGGACACGCAGCAGCTCGGGAACGTCTTTGGCTGAGCGAGCGCGCGAGCGTGTCCGGCCGTGGCGGTGAGCTGGCAGGCGTCGACGTGGGTCGAGAGAGGGAGGAGGGAGGGAGTAAGTGAGTGAGTCTATAATATACGGCTTGAGTCAGGGAAGGACAGTCCTTGGCCCGATCGATTCGTTCGTCCTTGGCGTCTGTCGGACGGGTACGAGTACCAGAAGAGGAGGAGTGGAGTACACCGGAGGGGATACTAGCGTGAGCCACGCCAACCATACCGAGCCTCCGTCCCCATGCCACGCACCTACACTAAGTATGCAGTACGCCGCACTATCACCTCTACGAGCCGTCCTCGCCTCCGAACGCGTGGTCGAGCCTTCCCGTCGCCTGCAGCGCGATCCACGCCGCGCCGACGCCCATGGAGAGCAGCGCCGAGCCGGCGGCGACGGCGAGCGCGACGGCGGACGAGCGCAGCGCCCAGCAGCGCGTCGCCTCGCCGTAGACGGCCGCGAAGACGCCCATGCCGAGCGCCGAGCTGAGCGAGAAGCCCACGAGGTACGCGGCCGCGGGCGTCGCGTGGTGGATGGCGAGCACAGGCAGGACGCCCAGGAGCTCTCCGGGGCCCGCGACGCCGTGCACGACCCCGACGCAGACGCTCGCGAGGGTCGAGGACGACAGGGAGCAGCCGTGGCTGCGGCTGTGGTCCTGGCCCTGGTCCTGGTCCTGGTATTGGTACTGGAGCGCCAGCAGGTGCGGGTCGCGGCACGAGCCGTCGGCCGGCAGCCGGAGGTAGGACGCGTCCTGGCACTGCACCTTGCTCCAGTCGCTCGCTTCAACCGGGCCCTCGGCTGCGGATCGGTGCGCGTTGACGCCCGAGACGAGCGTCCAGACGCCGAGGAGCAGCAGGGAGGCGCCCGTGAGGTAGTTGAAGACCGCGCGCAGCTCCGACAGGTCCACAGCGTGGCCCACGGCGAGCGCCAGCAGCGCGACGGCCGCGAGGCCGACCGAGTGGCCCAGTCCCCACTGCACGCCGAGCCGGAGCGCCTCGCGCCACGACCGGCCGCTCGACAGCGCCGCCAGGGCGCCCAAGTGGTCGGGTCCTGCGTCCGCACGGGTGGGGTGCGAGCGAGGCGTTAGTGCCGGTACCGTGTTGGAGCGCCAAGAAGCGAGCGCCAAAGAGAGGAGAGAGAGGGGTCCCCCCACCCGTGATGATGTGGAGCAGGCCGAGCGACAGGCCGGTGGCGAGCGCGTTGGCCACGGACGCGTGCGCGATGGTCTTTAGCAGCCCAGGCATGCCACTGGAGACTCTCCAGCCTTGTACGTTGCTGTTGTATGGCCGCTCTCCACTCGCCTGGTCGTCGTCGAGTCGATGCGCTCATGAAGCGACGCGGCGTCTCTTGGAGTAGAAGCGATCTACATGTGTCGCTGGTATTAGGTACCGGTAGGTCAAAGTCTCGTCGTGTGCGCACGTCTCTCTAGTCTGTCTACTCGAACACCTCGTCCATGAGGCCGGTGGCCTGCAGCACGATCCAGGCGACGCCCACGATGACCGAGAAGCTGGCCGAGCAGAGGCCGATGCGGAACTCCATGAGCAGCGAGTTGCGGCCCAGGCGGCCCGTCACCTCGCCGTAGAGCGCGGCGAACACGCCCATGATGAGGATCGACGACACGCAGAAGGAGCCGAGGTAGGCGACCGACTTGAGCCAGTCGTCCAGCACCACGGCCGGCAGCACGCCCAGGATGCCGCCCGGGCCGGCGATGCCGTGCACGATGCCGACGAGCAGCGCCGTGATCTGGCCATGGATGGAATAGCAAGAGCGGCAGTTAGCGTTGCATTGCACGTGCACACTGGCGGGCGGAGGCGGAGGCGAGGTGAGGCTCTGCTGTTGCCCGAGCGTACCCGCTGGGTGGTCGGGTTGGAGAAGGACGCGGTGGGGCAGCACTTGCAGCACCACTGGGGCCGCGTCGGGGCCTCCTCGCGCTTGTCCGCCGGCTCCTCCAGCCGCAGCGACGGCATGCGGGAGCTCAGGCTCACGGGCGAGGCGCTGGGCCGCTCCTCCCGCCCTGCGTCCACCGACAGCAGCACGTGGTACGCGCTCGTCGGCGACGGGGACGAGGACGAGGACGAGGCGGCGGCTGCGTGCGCCGGGGCGCCTACCGCCTCGCCCTCGCCTCGGTCGCTGGCGCTTGATTGCCGAGCAGCCGGCTGAGCGGGCGTGAGGGGCGTCACAGCGAAGGGGATCTGCTCCGAGGCGGCCGAGTGGGAGGACGAGCGGCCGGCGCGAGCTGGCAGCAGGCGCTCGCCGGCGAAGGGCGGCGCGGCCGAGGCCAGCAGCGCCTCCTTGCGCTGCGTCGTGTACTTGCGGCGCACATGGTGGGCCGTCCAGGCGCCCAGCGCGATCATGAAGACGCCCACGACGTAGTTGCAGTAGACGCCGACCTTGTCCAGGTCGACCGTCTGGCCGGCCGCGAAGAAGATGAGCGCCATGATGATGAGCCCGATCGAGTGGCCGCAGCCCCAGCGCAGGCCCAGCGAGAAGGCCTTCCACGACGAGTTGGTCGTCATGGCCGCCAGCGCGCTCAGGTGGTCGGGGCCTGCGCGCGTTACCGATCGCAGCGTGAGTCAGTGCATGGCGATGATGGCATGGGGGAGGAGGGATCCGGCGCGCAAAAGGAGGCAGGGAGACGCACCCGTGAGCACGTGGACGAGGCCCAGCAGCAGCCCCGTGGCGACGATCTTGCCCAGTGACGCGCTCGCGAGGCTGCTGGTCGCCCCGCTGCTCAGCGCGCGCGCCGCGTGCGTCGCCGTCGCCGTCGCCGTCCCGATCGCTTCCATTGCTGCCGACGACGGGAGCGATCCGATTGTGAGCCGAACCGTTCGGAGAGTACTGGAGGCGGCAAAACGAAACAGAGGGGGCACAAATAATTGTGGAGTCACATATCTTTGGATTTGTATGCCTGGTACAGTACTGGTTGCACAATTGAGTTGGCGATCGCCGATTGGATAGTTTCGCGTGAGACAGGGCAGTGACGCGCATGTGTGCACAGTTATACAGTACGGTAGTGCGGACTTCAAGAGCTCTCTCTATAAGTCGTGGCGGCGGCCTTGAGAGTTCTATAGAGAGCTTCTCTAGCTCCCAGCCGGTCGTGAGGCCGCCAGTGCTGCACGCGTTGGATGGACTGGACGCTGCATCATCAAGTTCCGCAATGACGCTATTGATATGGTACCCGTCGAGCACCGCACGCACGCACAGGAAACCGAATCTACTTTCACCTATCGCCGGCTCCCTTCTTTCCGATTCAACCGCACTCCTTCACTGGTGCAGCGCCTTCATCTTGGCGACAATGGCGTCGCCCATGGCGGCCGTGCCGACCACCTGGCTGCGGTCCTTGGTCAGGTCGCCCGTGCGCACGCCGTCCTCTAGCACCTTCTCCACCGCGGCCTCGACCAGCTGGGCCTCCGCCTCCATCTGGAACGAGTAGCGAAGGAGCAGGGCAGCCGACAGGATCTGCGCGATCGGGTTCGCGACGCCCTGGCCGGCGATGTCGGGGGCGGAGCCGCCGATAGGCTCGAAGAGGTGCACCTTGTCGCCGAGGCTGGCCGACGGCATCAGTCCGAGCGACCCGGGCAGCACCGACGCGGCGTCCGACAGGATGTCGCCGAACATGTTGCCCGTGACGATCACGTCGAACTGCGACGGGTTGCGGATCAGCTGCATGACGGCGTTGTCGACGTACATGAACTCGACCTCCACCTCCGGGTAGTCCTGAGCGACCTCCTTGGCCACCTTGCGCCACAGGCGGCTGCAGTCCAGCACGTTGGCCTTGTCCACGACAGTCAGACGCTTGGAGCGCTGCCAATATCCGATAGTAATACCGTTCCGTTAGCCACACCGAGTCAGACCCCACTCACGACCAAGAGCTATCGGCGCGCAAAAGCACCGTTGCGTACGTTCATGGCCGTCTCGAAGGCGAACTTCATGGGCGTACGGATCTGCGCGCAGTCGGCAACGATAGACAGTGAGTACGAGCGAGGCAATACAAAGGAGCGTTCGCCACGATCGCGGGGCTCGCACCTCGGCTTCCGAGTACTTCATGACGTCGGTGGCAACGTCGCCCTCCGTCTTGTGCTCGCCAAAGTAGATACCCGACACGAGCTCGCGCACAATGACCATGTCGACGCCGCTCGAGATGATGCTCGGCTTCAGCGGCGACAGGTCCGGCAGCATCGAGTAGATCTTGGCTGCGTCGTTCCGCGACGGCATTGTCAGCGGCAGCAGAGGCGGCGGCATGCACGCAGCAGACGAGCGCGCTTACCCGGGCGGATGTTGACGGCGAGGTTGAAGTTCTTGCGCAGCCCCAGCAGACAGTTCTTCTCCGCGTCCTTCCACTATCCGACACAACGCACACGCCATGAGCGACGGCCACCTCACATTGTCAACGCATCGCCATGACATCACGGGCGCACCTTGGGGTCCATCTGCGCGTCCGTGGGGCCGCCGATGGAGCCGAAGAGCACGGCGTCCGAGGCGGCGACCGTGTCGATCGTCTCCTGCGGCAGGTGCGTCTTGTGCTGCTCGTAGGCAGCGCCGCCCGCGAGCGCCTCCTCGAAGGCGAACTCGCGGCCGAACAGCGCGCCCACCGACTTGAGCACCTTGACCGCCTCCGCGCACACCTCGGGGCCGATGCCGTCGCCCGCCAGCACCGCGATCTTGTACGTCTTGCTCATGCTGCCGACTGCCTACTTTGGAAGGGCGCTGCCGATTTGATAATGAGCGCGGTGGACACGGGGGTTCCTACGGTACTTGCACGTGTTTGCGCAATTGTCGAAAAGAATCTTAATGGACGTTTTCGACCCAAGCATTACGTCCAAAACGACGTCTAAAACATTCTCTGATTCAAGTATTCTGCACAAAATAAATCAGAAAATTTCTTTGCAATAAATATTGGGTTCTGGCTAAAGTTATATATTTGACCATTTCCAAAACCCACCTGGTTTTGACGCCAAATCTGTTATACACCGTGTTTTCACAATTAAGTCCGTTTTTCACTCACACCGAGTTTTGGAATAGACCAGAGATGGGATAACAGAAATTCACGGAATCAAATTATTCATGAGATAGGAAGAACTGATTTTAGATAATTTTTGCATAACTTCGTTTCGCTATGGACAGCAAAACAGAAATCCACTGATTCAAGCTATTAATGGGAAAGGGAACTGATTTTAGATAGCACTATGTATATTATTATCGGATAACTTGGTTTCACTATCGAAACGAAATATTTCGCCAAACAAAGTACATAGTTTCCTTGTACCGCACGACCCATACAGACCTAAGTCAACAGTCTTTCTGATGATTTTTTGATAGATTTCGATGGATTTCGACTGGTTTCCGTCATATATCGCAATGGTTTTCGTCAGAATTCATACAAAACCCTAGATACAGACTTTTACCCCTCATCATAGAATATTTCAATGGTGATACGTAAAAATTTACGACGCATACTGTACAATATATTCTATAAATTACTTTGAATATGTAATGGTTTGTGTTCAAAAAAGCTACGAGAGCCCGTGCGTACGTCTGGTACAGCACAACCATATCTTGCCAGGCGGGAGCGCGGGTTCATCCCACGTCACCGTCCCAGTAGGTAGGTTAGGTTAGGTCTGTGACGCGGTCCCGTCACCAGATCCCAGCCTGAGGAGTTGGCAGCCAGTGATTGGCTGCTATCTCACCTATTTTAGGCCCCTCCCGTGGGTGGTCCACGAGGCTCCAGGACAGCGGCCCTGGGGAATCCTAATTCAGAGTTCCTTTTCCCTTGTTTCAAACAAGTGCCTACGCTTTTTCAATATCTACTGTAAGTTAGTACACGGGCCCTCGTCCCGTTACAGGCGCTACCCGCGGCCGCAAGTGAACCATGGTTTGTTCGGTGCCCAGATTTGCCAGTCAAATACTCCTGGCAGCACCACGAGCGGCCGCGCACCCTCGGCGTTGGTCCCTTGGAAGTGGCGTTGTATCAGCGCATCGACGAACTCTGGGACATCGTGAGGACTCGCCGGGCGATCTCCCTCTCGTTCACCCACGAGACGTATCACTGGAGATACGCCCGCCACGTTTCCGCGCTCTACCTGCGGAGCACGGTCATGTCTCTCGACAGCTGGTGCCAGCGTGTCGACCTAGAGGCGGCACGCGACGAGATGATTGCTGCCTCCTGTCCCGAGCTCTATGTGTAATGGGCCCTCAGGCCAGTCCGAACTGCCGAGCAGTTGAACAGCACTGAGTCCCACACGGATCTTGAGGAAGCTTGGACTCCAGCGCAAAGGGTCTCACAAAGGTGAGCCGATTGCC
>JAADXZ010000121.1:0-40851 GCA_023338055.1 Phytopythium mirpurense
CAAGCTCAACACGGAGGACCAGCGCAAGGCCAGTCTGCTGCACATGCGGCTGAGCCCATCGCGTACCGGCAATCCCGACTTCAACGTCAAGGTGCCCAAGATAACGATGCCCACGCGCTTGGCGACACCTCCGCCCGGCAGCCCCAAGATCAGCCTTAGCTCCTTCTCCCTCTGCCTCTGCTTGTGAGTGGCGACCCACTTCTTCTGCTGGTCACTCGGTAGGTCTGGGCAGCGTGTGGAATAAGATTGCGTGTCTGCGCACTGACGATCACCTTCGAGCAGTACTTGCACTTCACGCCAGGGTGTGCTTTGCCAGGCCCCGCGGCCACAACAGTCTCGAAAAGCGTCCATATTGGCCCTTTCGGGCGCCCACCTCTCGCCATTACAGGTGCTTTCTCGAGGCACGCTGCCAACACCGAGGAGATCTGGCGGTTGAGCGGCACCACGAAGGTCACGAGCGCGAGCTTGGCCGCTTACGCGCTCCAATCTAGATCTGATGTGGGAGCCTTTCCTTTTCTTTTCTTGCAACTCATCTGTTTGCACCAGTTTCCACCATGAATAAAACAGTGTTTGGATCAATTAAAACCACATTGTGAATAGAACTGGGGTGAAGAAAACTCAACACTAGTTAATCCTGCGGTTGAAAACAAATATTCTGCTTTAGCATGCTTTTTTGTTTGTGTTGGCGCCAATTCGGACGCTGGTTGAGAGCGCAGACATGGCGGTCGGGGCGGCGCCGACGGCGGGCGCGGAGGCGCACATGAAGCTGGCGGACCCGCTGGAGGCCACGTACCTGGGCCGCGTGCGCAAGAACTTCGACATGCTGGACGTGCGCATGGCCTTCACGTCCGAGGCCGCGGTGGCGGACGCGCTGCGGCTGCTGCGGGCCCAGCGTACGTGGCGCGGGTGAGCTTCCGGTAGGGCGGCAGAGGGCGTCTTCTGACTTGTGACGCTGCTGCTGCTGCTGCTGCTGCTGTATGGTTCGCACAGAAGCTGGGGAGCCGGTGGACGGGGCGGCGGCCGCACGCGCCGCCAAGATCCGGCACGCCGTGGTGCACCCGGACACGGGCGCGCCCGTGCTGCTGCCGCTGCGCGTGTCCATGATCGTGCCCATGAACGTGGTGATGGACGGGGCCATGCTGCTGGCGCGCGGCACGGGCGCGACCGTGCTGGCGCAGTGGCTCAACCAGACGTACAACGCGCTGCACTACTACGCCAACCGCAACGCGAGCAACGAGGACACGGCGGGGCAGCGGCTGGCCGCGTACGTGGGCGCCACGGCCAGCGCGGTGGCGGCCTCGCTGGGCATCCGGCGCGCCGCCGCCCGCGTGCGCAGCGCGGCGCTGGGGCCGGCGCTGGCGCGGCTCGGGCCCTTCGGCGCGGTGGCGGCCGCCGACCTGCTCAACCTGGCCGTCATGCGCCAGAGCGAGTACCTGCAGGGCGTGCACGTGTACGACGAGCACGGTGACTGGGTGGGCAAGAGCCGCCGCTGCGGCGCGCTGGCCGTCGCCTCGTGCGTCGCCGGGCGCGTGTTCGCCGCCGCGCCCATCCTCGTGCTGCCGCCGCTCGCGCTGGAGCGGCTCGAGGCGCGCTCGCCGCGGCTGCGCGCCCGCCCGTGGCTGCGCGCGCCGCTGCTGCTGGCGCTCGTGGGCGCCGCCATCCAGTTCTCCGTGCCGCTCACCTTCGGGCTCTTCCGCCAGACGGCGCAGGCGCCCAGCCGCCTGCTCGAGCCCGAGATCGCCCGCGCCACGCGCGCGCGCGACGGCCAGCCAGTGCGCGTCGTCACCTACAACAAGGGCATCTGACGCGCGCCCGTCCGTCTGCGCGCTCTCGCGCCCAATAGACTCGCCCCCGGGCGCCCCTTTGCCTCGCCGTCCTCGTGGTCTCGGACGCCCGCCCGCTTTTAGCTTTAGCCGCGCCCGATTTGGACGCCGGAATCGCTCCGTCCTTCCTCGGCCCTCCGGCCGGGCATCATTCCCCGAGGGCCCTCCCCCTCGGTCTCATCTCGTCTCGGACCCGCTCTCCCGCCGACGGCCTCCCGCCATGGACGGCAACGCGGGCGACGCCGGCAACGCGGCGGCCGAGCTGTTCAACCGGCAGGTGGACCAGCGCAAGCTCGAGGCGCTGGGCGAGCGCGTGGCGGCGCTGCAGGGCGAGAACGAGTCGCTGCGCGCGCGGCACGCGGCCCGCGAGCAGGAGACGCACGAGTTCGTGGCGTACTTCCAGAAGGAGATCCAGGCGCGCGACCGGGCCGTGGGCCGGCTGGGCGAGGAGCTGGCGGCGGCCAAGGCGGCGCTGGCGAGCGGGCTTGAGGCGGCGCGGCGCGCGAGAGAGAGCGAGGCGGCGGTGGCGGCGCGGGAGGCGGCGGCGCGGGAGGAGCGGCTGAGCGCGCAGCTGGCGGGCGCGCGCGAGGAGCTGCAGCAGCTGGAGGCGTTCCGCGACGTGCGCGAGGCCACCGTGGCGGCGCAGCGCGCGCTGGCGGCGCAGCTGGCGAGCGAGCAGGCGGGCGCGCGCGAGGCGCTGGCGGCGCTAGAGCGCAAGTTCATCGAGGAGCGCGCGCGGCTGCTGCGCGAGCACGAGGCGCGCATCGAGGCGGCGCAGCGGCAGGCGCGGGAGGACGCGCGCAACGGGCTGGACGCCGACACGCGCAAGATCGCGACGGACAACCGACGCATGGGCGAGGAGCTGCGCTTCCAGCTGCAGGCCTCGGAGGAGCTGCAGCGCGAGCAGCAGGCGCTGCGGGCGCGCGCCGCGCGGCTGCACCTCGACCTGCAGGTGGCGCTGGCCAAGGAGGGCGAGTACGCGCGCCAGGCGCGGCGGCAGGCGCGCGAGCTGGAGCAGCTGCGCAGCGACCTGCGCGACGCCGAGACGCGCGCCAGCGCCGGCCGCTCGGCCGCCGAGCGGGCCGCGGACGCGCAGCAGGCGCGCGGCCAGCGTGAGCGCGAGGACCTGCAGCTGGACGCGGACGCGCTACGCCGGCTGCTGCGGCTCAAGAACAAGGAGCTGCGCAGCCTGCGCCGGCTCGCGCAGGCCGTGCTGGACCAGCGCTCGGACGTCGAGCAGTTCTTTCTCGACGCGCTGGCCCACGTGCGCCGAGAGGCCGAGGCCGAGCGCGCGGCGCGGGCGCGGAGGGAGCGCGAGCGCGACCAGGCCGACGCGCGGCGCGCCATCGGGCTGCCGGCGGCCGCACCGTCGGCCGCCAGATCCGGCGCCAGGCCGGAGGTCAAGTTCCCGCAGCTCGCGGGCGCGGGCGCCGCCGCGGACGGGCGGGTGGACCTGCGGCAGCTGGGCTGGGAGGACAAGGAGCGCGTGCTGCGGCTCGTGTTCGCCAGGATCAACGGCGCGCAGGGGGCGGCGGACGCCGTGGGGTCGGGCGGCGGCCGAGGGGCCGAGGCCGAGGACGAGGAGGACGGCGGCGAGGACAAGGACGGCGGCGAGGCGGCCGAGGGCGGCAACAACGGCGCCAAATGTCGGCCGCAGGTCGTGTACTTTGCGACCGAGGCGGCCGACCCGGCGGACGGCGAGGCCTGGCGCGCGGGCGGCCCGAGCGAGGCGAGCATGTCGCTCACGGGGCTGCCGCTGGTCCCGCGCGCGCCGCTCAAGCCGGCGCGGCCGGCGCGCTGAGGCGCCGCTGCGTCGGCCGGAGGAGGGCTCGGTATAGTATACTTCGGTCGCCCTTGCCCAGTCCGTCCGTCGCCACTACGTGGTATTAATAGCTGCTCTACTGGCTCGGCGACTTGGCCTCGACCAGTATCCGCCGCAGCGGCGGGCGCGCGCCGTCCGCGCGGCCGAAGCTGTCGATGGGCAGCCGCGGGGACTGGCCGTCGTCCGAGTCGTAGCGCGACGGGTCCTGGAACAGGTCGCCGCCGTGCGTCCAGCGCGCGCGCTTGAGGTCGTAGCGGGCGGCCGCGCCGGCGGACGAGCCCGTGCCGTACGAGCTGCTCGTCATGGGGCTCGCGGCGAGCAGCCCGGAGCCCTCCGCGCCGCCCTCGCCGCCGCCGCCGCCGCCGCTCGCGTTGATGATGTGGAAGAGGCCGAAGTCCGGCAGGCGCGGGCGGCTGGACGGCTCGTGCCAGGGCGCTGGAGGGCAGCGAGCGTCAGTGTCGGGTCTACAGCAGGGACCAGCGGGAGAAGCAGAGCGAGCGCACCTCCGACGCCGCCGGCCTTGGACGAGATGAGGCAGAGCAGCAGCACCGTGGGCAGGAACTCCCAGAAGCAGAAGAAGACGAAGAAGGCGCTCGAGGTCACGCGGCCGTTCAGGTCGAGCTGGTTCCAGATGCTCAGCTGCCAGCCCTGCGCCGTGGCCAGGTCGCGCGCGCCGCGCGTGAGGAAGATGACGCTCAGTACCGCGTTGATGGCCACCAGGCGCTGCGGGTACGTGTAGGGCAGGGCGTGCGCAATAACACGACACGACACGACACGACGCGGACCAGCCAGTCAGTGTCCACACGGGGGGCGATCTCGAGTCTCAAGCAGCGATCAGCAGCCAGGGAGCAGGCGGCGCTTGCGCCACGCACCTTGGGCTGGGAGATGAGCAGGCGGCGCTGCTTCCAGCTCTCGACCTGCGCGGACGACAGCACAGTTCGAGGCGGACGCGGCGTCAGTGGGGACGGGTCGCCCAGAAGCTTTGGCCGCGAGGCGCCGGCGGCCGCCGTACCGTGGCCATCTTCCAGGCGAAGACGCCGAAGAGCGCGCTGAGCAGCAGGAAGGAGCCGGCTGAGTACTGCAGCTGCACGCGCACGGCGGCGACCTGCGAGAACTCCTCGTCGTAGCGGTCGCCGTGGCGCTCGGCGTCCGAGATGTCGTAGGACGAGTTGCAGGCCCAGACGGCCGTGAAGGTGGCCATGGAGACCGTGAGCAGGAAGTAGAGCGGCAGGCAAACGCTGCGCCAGCGCGCGCGCCAGTCGTCGCCCGTGATCACCTGCAGGTAGAAGAGGATGAGCAACGAGAAGTTGGCGAACCTGTCGCCGCCGCATCCACGCGTGGTCGGTCAGCCTCGTGTCGCCGCCACCACCACCACGATACATAGCAACACAGAGGGCGCACTGGATGGGCGTCGGGAACCAGTATAGCAGGTAGAGCGCCAGGTACGACATGTCGACCTGCGCGAGCCGCGCGAGCCAGTAGGCCGAGCGTACGACTGTCCACAGCAGGCAGAGCGCGTAGAAGCCCGTGGACCAGGCCAGCAGCTTGTTGCGCCGCCGCAGCGCATGCGCCAGCCGCAGGAGCAGAAACACGAGCAGCAGCAGGCACATGCCTGTCAGCAGCACCGTGTACACGGTGGGCGCGGGCCCGCTGTCGCCCATGACCGGCCAGCGCTTCTTCTTCTCGGCGCGCGAGCTGATGAGCAGCCAGCGGCGAAAGGTGCTTGGGCTCTGACGGCGATCCTAGTTTACGGTATTAGGGTGGCTCATTTACATTATATTTGAGAATTGTTTGCCTATCAAACGATGTAAGCAACACTATATAGGAGAAATTGGAGTGCTCGACTGGCGAAGTGGTGTATCCATCTTATCTCTCTTTCGTCTCTCGGGAGCTCTTGGTCCCCCGCTCTCTCTCTCTCTCTCTCTCTCTGCGGATCGCCGGCCGCTCTGCTCTACTTGCGACGCGGAGAGCGGAGGCGGCGCACGGCGTCCAGCAGCGGCCGTAGCAGCTTGCGCACGTTCAGGTCCTCGGTTGCCCGCTCCAGGTACTCCTCTGCATACGGGAGCGGCGTCAGTCCGACCGACTCAGTCGTAAACCAGCAGCGAGTGAGGATTCACAGGCCGTGGGCGTACCGTGAAGCGTTCGGAGCGCCGACATTGTCTCCGGCGAGTCCATGTAGTACTCCTGCACGTGGAACCGCACCATCAGACACCGTGGTTGTCGCTGCCAAGGATCGGGATCAGTGGACGCACCGCGTGCGACTGGAAGTCCTCCGTGTTGCAGAAGAGCGCGAGCGCCTCCGCCCCAGCCGCCACGTCGTCCGTCTTGTCATTGAACAGGAGACCCCTCTCGCAGTTAGAACCCGAGCCACGAACGCGACACTTCCAGCTGGAGACTGAGCTTACCGACAAGAGACCGAAGTGCTTGCTCAGATGCATGGCCAACAGCGCGAAGACGCGCTTCTCCACGATCAGTGGCATGATCCTGCGCGGTCAGTCACAACGAGAAGGCAGCAGCGTCAGCGGAAAGACCGGAAGACTGGCAGCTTGCTGGCGATGCGCACCGAGACTCGTCGATCGCGTCTAGCTGCTTGGCGAGTCCGAGGAGGAAGTGGATGACCGTGATCTCCTGGCTGTTGTCCATCTTCTTGTTGGCTAGGTACTGCCGACGGGAATCCGAGTTGTCAGCCTTGTATCCTATGCGAACGTGTGAGACGCAGCGGCGTAGCACGTACGCGCGGCTGCTCGAGGCAGTAGGTCAGCACATCGCTGATGTACTCGATCAGTAGCGGCAGGTCGGTGGTCTGCACGATTCCTGCGTTAGTCATTCGCATGAGACCAATGCAGCAAGACCAGACAGTGAGACGCACTTGGACGGCCTCCGAGTGAAGCCAGGCGTTCTTTAGCGTGAGCCCCATGCCGCGTTCAAACTTCTCCATTGTCTCCAGCGTCGAGCTCTACAGCGATCAGGAGCGAGCGTGAATTCAAGGGGCACAACAGCGACAAGCCCACAGTGCGCAAACACAAAGCACGCGAGAGACCTTGACGGGGCCGCGCTCGATCAAGTGCTTCAGGTAGCTGTTGTACTCGACCAGGTTGCGGAGACACCTAGCCGCTCGCAGTCAGCCTGTGAGCACGGGTCGATCGACGGTAAGTGCTGTCTGGCACGTACAGGTTGAGCTTGCCGTCCTCGAGCAGGTACCTAGGGCGCAAAGCAGTAGGGCGAGGGTCACTTGGCAGTCAGCTTATCAAACTGCCAACGCCTTCGCGCCCGAGAGGCGCCACTCACCGCAGCGCGATCTCCTCGCACTCCCACAGCGTCGCGTCCTGCTGCTTGGGCAGTGTGCGCTCCTGTCGGGCGGTTAAATGAAGCAAGTGAGCCACAGCAGCTTGCGCTAAGCGGGCTGCACCCACGCGGTCGTACCATCTCGGTGATGTCGCCGATGCGCCCGATCTGCTCCGCCATGACGATCCAGTCGTCCGAGAGCACGGGATAGTCCGCCTGCGCGGCCCCGGGGCGTGAGCTGAGGCCAACACACAGCCCGCCGCCTCCGTAAGCCACCAGCCAGCCACGCACCATGAAGCGCACGTGGTTGCGCAGGTCGGCCGTGAGCTTGGCCGAGAGCTCCTCGAAGCTGTCGCCCGCGTCCCGCTTTGGCGCATAGTTGCCCTTCCTAGCGCTCGACATGGCTCCCGACTCTCCTGGCGTCTCCTCCTTCTCGCTCTTGCAGGCGCTGAGCGGTTTCTCGTGCGCCGGTCGTTGTAGGCGTCGAAGGAGCGAGTGCTGGGGCGGGGCAACTGGCAGTGGCCTCAAGCGGTTGGTTCAAGGTGTATTTTGGAGCCACGACGTTTCGCGTACCAGTCTTTGATTGGTCGAAAACTACTAGAGTTGAATTTTTAACCAATCCTGCCATTCATGAAAGCGATCCGTATCCGACTGAACAGTACAAAAAGCCCGAGCTTGACGTCGTTAACGGTACGTCGAGTTGCTCAATGACAGGAGACAAACCCGGGCGTATACTTCTCGCGGCCATGGTGCGTCGTGGCCTCCCCCAAATCGTTCTCCCCCCATGAAAAAGTCAGTCGCTTAAAGAACGGGAACGAGTCGTCGGAAGGTCCATCGGCCGGTCGATTGATCGCCCGCTCCACCACTCCCTCTCGCTGCCCCCGAGGCTTCCCCCAGTCCGCGCAGCACCCGCACGTGCCCTCGAGGCGCATCTCTCTGTCTCCACGCCGCTCCGACCCCGCAGGCCGCGCTAGAAGCCGAGCGATCGCCTCGTCCCCACGATGGACGCGCGCGGAGAGATGAAGCTGCTGGACGCGCAGATCGACCGGCTGCGCCGCGCGGAGAACCTGACGGAGACGGAGATCTACGAGCTGTGCCAGAAGGGCAAGGAGATCCTGTCGGCCGAGTCGAACGTGCAGCCGGTGCGCTGCCCCGTGACGGTGTGCGGCGACATCCACGGGCAGTTCTACGACCTGCTGGAGCTGTTTCGGATAGGAGGCCAGTGCCCGGACACGAACTACCTGTTCATGGGCGACTACGTGGACCGCGGGTACTACTCGCTGGAGAGCGTGGCGCTGCTGGTGGCGCTCAAGGTGCGGCACCCGGAGCGCATCACGATCCTGCGCGGCAACCACGAGTCGCGCCAGATCACGCAGGTGTACGGCTTCTACGACGAGTGCCTGCGCAAGTACGGCAACGCGAACGTGTGGAAGTACTTCACGGCCCTGTTCGACCACCTGCCCATGACGGCGCTCATCGAGAACCGCGTCTTCTGCATGCACGGCGGGCTCTCACCGTCCATCGACACGCTCGACCACGCGCGCGCGCTCGACCGCGTGCAGGAGGTGCCGCACGAGGGGCCCATGTGCGACCTGGTCTGGTCGGACCCGGACGACCGCATGGGCTGGGGCATCTCGCCGCGCGGCGCCGGCTACACGTTCGGCCAGGACATCACGGAGCAGTTCAAGCGCAGCAACGGGCTCACGTTCATCGCGCGCGCGCACCAGCTCGTCATGGAGGGCTACCAGTGGACGCACAACCGCGGGGTCGTCACCATCTTCAGCGCGCCCAACTACTGCTACCGCTGCGGCAACCAGGCCGCGCTCATGGAGATCGACGAGGTCATGTGCGACCGCAGCGGCGACAAGGTCTACGACACGTGCAAGTTCATCCAGTTCGACCCGGCGCCGCGCGACAGCACCTTCAACGAGAAGAAGCGCACGCCCGACTACTTCCTGTAGGCCGAGCGGCGTCGCCAGCTGGAGCGCGGGCGGGACACCCAGGCGGGACGGGGCGTGCATGTTGTCTTTCAGTTCAGGTCGAGGTGGGCGGGCGCGAATCGCAGATCTTCGCTCGCCGGTAGTGGAGAGGAGGAGCAGGGAGTAGCGCCGCCGGCGGAGGGCGAGGGCGGCAGCAGCCAACAGGACGACGGTCATGGAACGAGGGCGGCGGTGTATTGTGCTCTGGCGTGCGCCGTGAGTGGGGCGCGTGAGGCGAGGGGCTCAGAGCATGGTGAGGAACTGCTGCAGCTGCTTCTTGAGCTCGAGCGAGTCGCTATGCGTCGGGTACGTGGCCAGCGCGCGGTTGACCTTGGTGAACGAGTCGTGGAAGTCGCCCAGCTTGTACGCGAGCAGCGCTGGATGGCCGGCCAAAGGTGGAAGAGAGAGAGAGAGAGAGAGAACGGGCGTTCGTTCGTTAGAGAGAGCCGATTCGATTCCGACGGCGGCAGGAGCAAGACGAGCCTCACGGCGTGACGCCACGAGCCGTTGACACGGTACGCACCTCGGTTGTAGCTGGGCTCAAACATAAAGTCGGCGAGGGACTCGGCGAGCTGGAAGTTGGCGCGCGCGTGGTCGAGGTTGCCCTTGCGCAGCTCGAGCACGCCGAGGTTGTTGACGGCCTCGGCGTGGTTGGGGTCGACAGACACGGCGACCTTGAAGGCCTGGAAGGCGAGCCCCAGGTCGCCGATGCCGACCGCCACGTGGCCGATGTTGTACCACACGTCGGCCATGCAGTCGTCCGAGGCGAGCGCGAGCGCGCGGTCGAAGCACGAGAGCGTGAGGTCGTACTGCGCGGCGTAGAAGCAGCAGAGCCCGAGGTTGCACCAGAGCTCGGCCGTGGCCACGTCCATCTGCAGCAGGCGCCGGTAGTAGCGCAGCGCCACCTCGGGGTGGTCGGCGTAGAAGTAGTTGGCCGCGAGGCACGCGACGGCCTCGACGCTGGACGCGTCCAGCTGCAGCACGTCCTTGTACACGGCCACGCTCTTGTCCAGGTCGTTGAGCATGTCGTGCACGCGCGCGGCGGCCACGAGCAGCGCTGTGTCGCCCGGGAAGCGCTCCCTCGCGCGCTCGTAGCGCTCGAGCGCCGTGTTGGGCTGGTCCAGCCGCAGGTACACCTTGCCGAGCTCGAGCAGCGTGAGCACCATCTCCTGGCTGCGCAGCGACGACTCGAACTGCTTCTCGGCGTCGCGGAGCAGCCCGAGCCGGTAGTAGCACTTGCCCAGCCGCGCCTTCCACCACCAGTCCTTGTACTCGGCCGCCACGGTCGCCTCGGCCGCCAGCTCGAGCGCCTTGCGCGGGTTGTGCTCGTGGTACAGCAGGTAGTCGACCAGCGCCTTGGCGATGGCCGGCCGCGCCGCGTACCGCTTGAGGTCCAGCCGGCCCACGTCGATGAAGGCGCCGCCGGAGCCCCCCGGCTGCTGCATGGACGCCGTGCCGAGCCGCACCTGCCGCCCGAGCGTCGTGGCCGGCCGAGAGGAGCCCGGCCGAGCGCCCTGCAGCGCGCGGTCCACCGACATGCTGCCCGTGCCCGGCCGGGAGCCCGTGCCGGGCCGCGCGAAGCCGCTCAGCGGCCGCCCGGACGCCGTCATGGGCCGCAGCCCCGGGTCCGCCGCGCCGGCGCCCGCGCGCGTGTTGGGCCGGTTGAGCGACGTGCCGGGCCGCGGCATGGCCGCCAGCACGTTGTCGTCCAGCAGCAGGTCCGCCGCGCCGTCCTCCTCGAGCTCCGAGTCGTCCACGAAGCTCTGGCGCGTCAGCGCCTTGGTCTTGGTCACCCACACGGCCTGGGAGTAAGTATCGCGAGCGGCCAGTGAGTGGCGTGGCGTGCGGCTCCTCCCGACGCGACGGCGGACCGACGTCCACCGGCCCCCGGGGCTACCGGCGAGGCTCCAACGGCGGACATTGGACAGCGGACGGCGGACGGCGGACGCACCTGGTCGTACGGGTTCTGCGCGAGAATGTCGGTGCAGATGGCCGCGCAGTCGTCGAAGCGCCGCTGGCGGCAGCGCAGCAGCGCCAGGAAGAAGGGGTCCACCTGGTCGAACGCGTCAAAGTCGTCGCGCGCGCTCGGCATGGCCGCGAGGTGAGGTGGGGCGAGGGAGTCCGTCGTGTGTGCCTCTCTCTCTCTCTGTGCGTGTATGGTAGGTAGGGCGTCCGATCAAGCTGCGGATTGGAGGAAGGAGGGCGACGACTCGCGCGCGCGAAACGCCTCGGGGTCTTCACCAACTATCTACCGGTACGCACGGCGCGCTACGACTCGTGTGGGGGTCGGCCGGCCAGTCGTGAGCGTCGGCGGCGCTCTCCCGGCCACGAGGAGGGAGGACGAGGGCGCCATGGACCTCCACGAGCTGCTCGCTTGGTCCGCCGACGCAGGACGCCGACGCGCGGGCTCCGGCCCCCTCGGACGCCTCCAGTCGCGCGTTTGCGGGCCACGAGAGCGCGAGAGGCCCCTCGGGACACGACACGGACGCACACGCACCAAGGCTCCAAGGCTCCAAGACACGACTGGCGCTGCCGCTTACCTAGGTATCCCTAGCACGGCGGGCGTTTCCATCCGGACGCACGCTCGTCCTGGCCGTGGCGCGGGCGAGCGCGGCTCGGTTTCCGAACGCGAGGGGCGCCTCGTCCCCCTCGCCCCCTCGTCCGCGGCCTCTCGGTCCGCTTCGAGGCGTCGGTGGCCCAGACGAGGCGTCCGTGGGTGGCTGCCTGACAGCGCGCGCCTGCTTGCTGGGCTCACCTCTGTCGCTTCTCGCTCGCCCTACCGCGCTCCCAGTCCAGCACCTCGCCTTTGATCTCGTCCTCGTCCTCGTCCGCGTCCTCGTCCGCGTCCGCGTCCTCGCGCAGCCGCACGCCTGCGCGCTCGGCCAGCGCGCGCACCTTGACGAGCGCGTCCCTCTTGTTGAAGCGCGTGAGCAGCTCGACCATGGCGTCGTACACGTCGGCGTCAAAGCGCGCGCCGCCGCCGGCCTCGCGCTCCTCTTGCTCCTCACGGCCGCTCCTCCTCCTTAGACCGCCACCGTCCCCGTCCCCGTCACCGGGCCCCCCACTGGGACTGGGACCGCCGACGACGACGGATCCGCGCAGGAACTCGCCGTGCAGCAGCAGAAAGGTGCGCGCGAGCTGCTCGACCTCGGCCTCCGAGGCGCTGCGGGCCGCGAGCGCGCGCAGCTGCGCCGACGAGAGCGCGAAGCCGTCGCACTCCATGTTGTAGGCGACGTGCAGCGTGCGCTCGACAAGTCCGCGGGCCGTCCCCAGGTCCACGAGCGCGCGGTAGAGCCCGGCGGGCACGGGCAGCCCCTCGGCGCAGAGCTCTCCGGGCAGCGCGAAGCAGATGTCGACGCCGCCGGCCTCGTCGAGCGCACGCAGCGCGTAGTCGAAGAACTTTTGGTCGGGCGCGAGCCGCCGGTCGTGCATGGCGCGCACGAGCGCCACGACGGCGGCGTGGTCGCCCTGCGCGCCCAGCACGAAGGCGGCCGTCGTGTACGTCTTGAGGTCGGGCTCGACGCCGTGCGCGTCCATGGCGGCCAGCAGCGCGGCGGCGTCGCCCGCGAGCCGCTGGCGCGCGCAGGCCGCCAGCAGCGACGTGTACACGTGCGCGTTGGGCGCGAGCCCGAAGGCGTCCAGGAACACCTCCATGAGCTCGAAGAGCTCCCCGCGCGGCGCCCCGCGGTAGCACTCGGCCAGCTGCAGCATCGTCACGTGGTCCGGCGCCACGCGCGGGTTGCCCAGCAGCCGCGTCTCGAACAGCGCGCGCGCGGCCTCGAGCGCCCCGGGCCCGCCGGCCGCGGCCAGGCACCCCAGCGCGTCGTTGTACTGCTCGATCGGCAGCCGCCACGCGTCGGGGCCCGCCAGCGCCGCCTCGCGCGCGAACGCGTCCCCCAGCACCTCCTCCAGCAGCGCCACGTCCCGCCGCACGCTGCAGAAGCGGATGGCCGACCCGAAGCCCGCGCTGCGGGCCGCGCCGCGCGCCGCCATCTCGCGGTACACGTCCCGGAAGAGCCCGTCGTCTCCCACCGCCGCGCTCGCCTTGAGCGCGTTCACGAACACGTTCTCGTCCGGCGGGGCCACCTCGGCCAGCTGCGCGTACCGCGTCGCGCGCTCGTCCGCAAGCGCGTCGTCCCCAAACGCGTCGTCCGCAAACGCGTCGTCCCCAAACGCGTCGTCCCCAAACGCGTCGTCCCCAAACGCGTCGTCCCCAAACGCGTCGTCCGCAAACACGTCCACGCGGCCCGAAAAGCGGTCGTTGAGCGCGCGCAGCGCGTGGAAGCAGCGCAGCGCCAGCGACGGCCGGTCCGCGGCCACGCACGTCTGGATGGCGGCGCCAAAGCCGCGCTCGAGCCGCAGCGTCCGCAGCGCGTCCGCGTCCCGCGCGTCCGCCAGCCGCTGCGTCCAGCGCAGAAAGGCGTCCACGCCGGCCTCGGGCGCCGCGCCGGCCCCCGCGTAGCCGCGGAAGAGCGCCAGGAAGCCCTGCTGCTGCAGGTCGCGCGCCGCGTCGAACCGCGCGTGGGCCAGCAGCTCGCGCTCCACGAACGCCACGACGTCCGCGAACCGCCCGCCGTCCGCCATGCGGGACGCCAGCGTGCCCAGGACGCTGGCTGGCAGGGGCGGGGCCGTATCCGCATCCGGGTCCGCATCCGGATCAGGGCTGGGGTCTGATTCCACGTCCCCGCCCCCCTCGCCGTCCCCACCCTGCAGCCGGTCGAGGTGGAACCGCACGAGCCGCCGCGCCTCGTCGAACATGCCCAGCTTGCCGCAGCCGTTGGCGGCCGCCACCACCACGTGCGCCACGAAGCGGCGGCCGTGCAGCGCCGCCAGCGCGTCCAGCAGCCGCTCCAGCGCGCCCTCGGCCCGCAGCGCCGCGCCCGCCGGCGGGGCCCGCAGCACCGCGAACAGCAGGTCCGTCCACAGCGACTCGGTCGTGTTCTCGCTCGCAAACCCCGCCGCCAGGTCCAGCAGCGCGCGCGCACCCGCATCGTCCCCACGCGCCAGCCGCCGCCGCAGCGCCACGCTCCACACGCGCGGGTCCGTCCCCGCCAGCAGCGCCACCTCGTCCGCGGCCGCCAGCGCCTCGCAGGTCCGCACGAACGCGTCCGGGGGCGACCGGCCGCTCAGCAGCGACGACACGCGCGCGTCCGCCGTGCGCAGCCGGTGCGGATGGGTCGGCGCCGACTTTTTGGGATGCCGGCGTTTGCGGACGGCCGCGGATGCGGATGGGGGCTCGGCGGACTTGAGGGCGGCCACGGTCCGGCCGAGCGAGGACGCCGGAGCGGACGACGGCCACGTGGGACGGTCCGCGTCCACGGAGAGCGACAGCGTGGACAGCGCGCGCGACAGCAGGGCGTCGGCCGCGGCCGCGGCCGGACGCGTGCCGCACCTGCGGACGACTCGGCGCAGGAGCATCCGCAGAACCGAAGGGCTACCGTAGCAATGCCGGGGGGACCGTAGCCGCAGAAATGCGGACGACGGACGCACCACCGGATGCTGGTGGGGTTTGCTGGGTGCGCACTAAGTTCGGTTCAGGACGATAAGTTCGCAAAGCTGCCTGCATGGCACATCCGCAGCCATTATGGAGGGCATCATCGTCCCCAGAGCGGCTTTACTCCCCCACTCCGCGGCTTCCTCCCCAGTAGTGCGCTAGCTAGCGAGCGCCCCTCTGCTGCGTCCCCATGGCGCCGCACTTCCAGCCCCACACAAGGTGCGTCCACGAGCATCTGGTTCCCTCACGTCCGCCCGTGTTCTGATTCGCCCCCCGTCGTCCGTCCGCAGCAAGTTCCGCAACATCGAGAGCCACGCGGCGCCGCGCTTCGACCGGCTGCAGGTGGCGGCGGACGCGCCCGCGCCGCCCGCGCAGCTGCTGGCTGTTTCCGCCGAGCGTCTCGCCTTTGCGCACGCGCTGGACGCGGGCGGCGCCGTGCGCGTCAAGCGGCTCGACAGCGCGGACAGGGAGCCCCCTGGCACGGTGCGTCCGCGGGTAGACTTGGGGATCTACAGTAGGGATCTGGGGATCTGGGGACTGACGCCGAGGGCTTGCGCGTGCTTGCGCAGCCGCCGCTGGTGCGCGCGCACGCGTCGCGCGTGTCGGCGCTCGAGCTGCTGCCTTTCGCCGGGGACGTGCTGCTGACCGCGGGCGGGGACGAGCCGGCGGTGCGGCTGTGGCGGCTGCCGGCCGGCGGGGCCGAGCTCGAGGCGGACCTCACGGCGCCGGCCGCTCAGCTCCAACTCCCGGGCGCGCGGCACGCCGTCGCGGGCTTCCGTCCGCACCCGTCGGCCGCGGACGTGGTCGCCACGTTTGCGCGGGACCGGCTGGACGTGCTGGACCTGCGGGCCGAGCGGATCGCGCTCTCGCTGGCCGTCGACGGGGCCGGGGCCCCCGCCTCGATCAGCGCCGCGTGCTGGGACCGCGACGGCCGCGCGGCGCTGGTGGCCACGACCGCGAGCGCCGGCGCCTTCGTGCAGCTCGTGGACCCGCGCGCGGCCGCGGCGCTGGCGCCGGCGGAGCGGTCCACGGCCGCGCACGCGTGGGGCGGGCGGCCGGCGGGCGTGGCCTGGTGCGGCGCGCTCGATCTGTTCGTGACGACGGGCTGCGGCCGCGCGCAGGAGCGCGAGCTCAAGCTGTGGGACGGCCGCAAGCGCGACCGGCCGCTGCACACGGAGCGGCTGGCGGACGCGGCGGGCGGCGGCGCGCTCCTGCCGCTCTACGACGCGGACGCCAACCTGCTCTTCCTGCTCGGCCGCGGCGACCGCTCCGCGCGCTGCTTCGAGGTGGACGCCGCGGCCCAGCGCGCGCCGCTCGTGCGGGCCCTGGACCGCGCGGCGCTGGACGGCGCGACGCTCGCGGCCGCGCTGCTGCCCAAGCGCGCGTGCAACTCGCGCCAATGCGAGGTCGCGCGCGTGCTGAGTCTCAGCGGCGGCGAGGTAGAGGGCGTCAGCTACCGCGTGCCCCGAAAGGCCGCCGCGCGCGAGTTCCAGCGCGACCTCTTCCCCGACTCGCGCGCGGACGTGGCGGCGCTGGCCGCGAGCGAGTGGCTGGGCGGTCGGGACGCGCCGCCCGTGCTCGCGCCGGTCGAGCCGAGCGACGGCGTCGGCGGCGGACGCACGGGGACGGACGTGGGCGAGACGGACGCGGGCGGCTTTGGACGGGCCGCCAGCGCCGACTCGCCGTGGGGCGCGGCGTGGGCTTCGACCGCGCCCTCGGCCGCTGCACCGACCGCTCCGACCGCTCCGGCCGCACCGTCCGCTCCGGCCGCACCGGGTCCGGGCGCGTGGGGGTCGAGCGGCTGGAACGCGCCGATGGCGCCTTCTTCCTCTTCGGCAGCGGCGTCGGCGTCCCAGGCGGTCCGCAGCGCCGCGTCGAGCGGCTGGCGGTCGGGCGGCACCAAGTGGAACGAGGCCCCGAGCGCCCCGGCGGCGGCGAGCAGCGGCCCAGCGCCCGTCACGTGGATCACTCGGCCTCCCCCCGCGCCAGCCGCGACCGCCGCCAAAGACGAGGGCGAGGGCGAGGACAACGAGGGCAACGAGGAGGGGCCGTCCGACCTGACGGGGCTGTCGGCCAAGGCGCAGCGGCTGGGCGCGCGCTACGGCCACAAGCTCAAGTACCTCCGCGGGACGGCGGCGGCGCGCGGCGCGGGCTTCAGTCTGGGCGACCGGCGCGTGGAGCGCAGCGCGAGCCTGCCGGTCGTGGCGGCGAGCGCGGCCTTCTGGGCGCTGCCCGTGGCCGGCCCGGGCGGGCCCGTGCTGGTGCAGCCGCTGGACGCCTCGGGCCGCGCGTCCGCGTCGCCGAGCGCCTCGTCGGTGCTGAACGCGCAGCGCGCCGAGGCGACGGCGCTGGCCTTCAGCCCGTTCGACGCGTCGCTGCTCGCGAGCGGCTCGGCCGACGGCACGGTCCAGCTCTGGTCGCTGCGCCGGCTGCACCCGGAGACGGCGGCGGGCGACGCCGACAACGTCTCGGGCGAGCGGCGGCAGACGCTGGCGGCGCTCGGCGCGGGCAGCGGCGTGCGCGCGCTCGCCTTCCACCCGGCGGCGGCCAACGTGCTGCTCACCACGGGCGGCGACCGCGCGCTGCGCTTCTGGGACGTTGAGACGGCGCAGCAGCGCGCGTGCGTGGCCGACAAGCTGGACGACGCGGCCTGGAACGCGGCCTTCAGCGAGGACGGCGGCCTGCTGGCCACGGCCAGCCGCGACCGCGTCGTGCGCGTGTTCGACCCGCGCGCGCCGGCCGCGCACGCCGTCGCGGGCATGGCCTGCGGCTTCGAGGGCGCGCGCCCGCAGTTCGTCGCGTGGCTCAACGCGCCGCACGAGCTGCTGACCGTCGGCGCCAACGCGCGCGGGGACACGCAGCTGGCCATGTGGGACGCGCGCCGCCTGCTCGAGCCGCTGGCGCCGCCGATGACCGTCGCGGGCGTCGACCCGACCAGCGGCACCGTGTGCTTCCCCCTGTACGACCCGACCTCGCGCCTGCTGCTGCTCCCGGGCGTCGGCAGCCGCCACGTCTGGAGCTTCGAGCTGCACCCCGAGACGGCCACGGCGCACGCCAACCTGCCCTTCATGCTCCCGCCCGCGGACGGCGCCGGCGGCCTCGCCATCGGCGGCGCGGCGCTGCTGCCCAAGGCGCTCTGCGACGTGCGCAGCGTGGAGCTCGCGCGGCTGCTCGTGCTGACGCCCGCGAGCGTCGAGCGCGTCGCCTTCAGCCTGCCGCGCGCCGACAAGCTGCGCGAGTTCTTCCAGGACGACGTCTTCGGGCCGGCGCGCCGGCGGCACGAGCCGCTCCTGAGTGCCGACCAGTGGTTCGGTGGCGAGGCCATCCCGGCGCCGCGCTACGACTCGCTCTGCCCCGACGGTGCGTGCGTCCGGCGCTGCTGTCCGCCTCTGGCAGTGCGCGCGCGATTGCTGGTCGCTGGATGCTATTGCTGGACCGACTGACTGACTGACGGACTCGCGCTGGCGGTGGGCAGGGATGACGCCGCTGTCCGAGAAGCCGAGCGAGGCGCAGGCCGGGCTCCGGCCCAAGACGCTCGAGTTCCAGGCGCGGCTGCGGCGCGAGGAGCTCGAGGCGCGCGCCAAGGCCGAGCAGTTCGAGCGCCTCAACGTGCGTGTCCGATCGGCACATCGGCGTGGCGGCCTCGTTTCCCGACACTGATCGCTGGCGTGTGTCTGTCTGTCTGTCTGTCTGTGTGCGTTAGTCTCTCGCGGCGCAGCCGTCGCTGCACCAGCAGCACCAGCGCGGCGGTGCGCCAGCGACGGGCGACGACAGCGACGACGACTGGGACGACTGAGTGAGGAGGACCGCCAAGTGAGTCTCCTCGGCGGTGGGTGAGCGCCCAGCCCTGCCTCCTCTACTGCGCGAGGCTAGGAACGGACTGGCCGCGGACGAGCTCCGTCGCGACAGCTGCAGCGCGCCACCGCCTCGAGAGTTGACAATAGATACGGTCCATGTTGATACCAGGCGCGCCCACTCGCTCGTACGCACGGCGGGCGCCGGGCCGCCACACTGACGGACGAAGCTCTCGCTGGGCGCTGCAGACCCGTGTCAGTCTTCATTTCACCGTCGTACAAACACGTCGTGAACCCGGCGACAGACGCGCGAGAAGTACTCGAGCCGGTCGCGAGACACGCGCGCGACCTCTTTCTCCACGGCGTCAGCCGACACCTGGGGTCCGTCCATCCATCCATTCGTCCAGCATAGAACCACGGTGAGCACACGGTCCACATCCCCATCAACGCAAGCAAGAGGAGCACGGAGGAGCGTACCGGTCCGTACAAGACGTCCACCTTGGCTTCTCCGCTCGCAAACGGCGCGGCGTGGCCAAGCGGAAAGCCGACGCGGAACTTGGCCCCCGGCGCGTCGGACTCGCTCGGCGGGGACGGGAACCGGATGAACTGCACCCACAGCGTCCGCTGCGCCACGTCCAGCGACAGGCCAAAGTGCGTCGACAGCTCGCGCAGCTCGCGCAGGAACTGGAACGCCTGCGCGACGTAGCTCTGCAGCAGCTGGACGTTGGCGCACAGGCGCGGGTGCCGGCTCTGCGCGCCCGAGCGCCCCCGCGTCTCGCCGAACAGATGCCGCTGGACGAGCAGCACGACGTCGCGGTCCGGCACGAGGTAGACGCTCTGCTTGCGCCGCTTGACCACTTCGCGGGCCTTGAGACTGGCCGAGAAGGGCGCGTCGGCTTCCTCGCCCTCGGCGCGGATCACCACCGAGATATCCACGCTCACGTCGAACAGCACGTCTTCGTGCGTGGCGCTCATCTTGACGTGGGTCGACGTCGCCTCTACGATCCGCCAGCCCGTAAGGCTCTCCTGGATGGCAAAGATCTCCTCGGCCTCGAGCAGCTCGTGCTGCTTGCGGATCGCCTTGGACGCCGTGACGGGCTCCAGCTCGTGGGCGCGGCCCTCGAGCACGCGCAGCTGCGTCTGGAGCACCGATTCCTCCAGCGACAAGGACGAGCGCTGGTTCTCCAGCGTAGCGACAGCCGCGGCGAACTCGTTGTGGGCCGACTGCTGTTCCTCGATGGCGTCCAGTAGCTGCGCCATCTGCGTCTCGCGCTCGATGAGCTCCTGGATCGCCGCCTCGTCGCCCTGGCGCTGCATCTCGTCGCTCGCGATCGCCGCCTTCAGTGCTGCCACGTCCGCCTCCAGGTCGTTCGCGCAGTCCGTGAGCTTCTCCGCCAGCTGGGTCTCCATCCGCGCGCGCCATTGGTACCACCCGCTGCGGACCCTAGCCGCCTCTACGTCGAACAGGTCCTTGACCACCTGCCTGACGTCGTCAGCGCACCGATCGTCGCCAAGGAACGTTGGCGCCGTCTCGCCCAGCATGGCCGGCAGCACGTCCGCCAGGCCCGCCGACCACGCCGACACCTCCTTTGCGTGCCACTCGACGACGTCAGCGCACGCTTCAGCCGAGCACAGGAAACTCGTGGCGCTGGCCCCCGCCTCGGGCTCCGTCTCGAAGAACGCGGGCCCACTCGAGACGGTCGTCTGCGTCTTGTCAAGCTCGATAGAAGCGAGCAGGGCGTCCAGCTTGATCGGCGGGATCGAGGCGGCTTCGCTCGCGCCACCGCTGCTGTCGGCAGCCAGCGCACTCGCGTCCTTGGACGCAGACCCAATGCGCTCGAACTGGGACGACAGATTGACCGCCAGCGAGGTTCGACGCTCGCCGCCGTCCTCCGCGTCGCTGTCTGCTTCCACGCTCGACGCCAGGCTCATCATGCTCTGCCGCGACGAGTTGGCGCCGCTTTCGTCTTCTTCCTGGATCGGGTCGAGGGTGGCCTCGTGGTCTTGGCTCGGGTTGATGCTCGACGCGGCGGCCGCGGCAACCACCGCGGCGGCGGACGGGAGCTCGTAGGCGGCCGACTCTGCTAGTAGGTCGCCCAGACTCCCCAGCTCGACGGTGTGGTCGTCGTCGTTAGCGCTAGCGACGCTGTCTTCGCGCGCACGGACGGTGCTCGCCATGATGTTGATCGTCTCTTGGAGAACCGCCGACGCCTGGAACGAATGCTCGCCCGTGAGCTCCATGTCTTCGCCGACGTCGGAGGACGCGGACGAGTCGGCGTACGGTGTTGGATCTTGGAGGCTCACGCTCGAATCAGCCAGGAAGGAGGACTGTCTGGCAGTGTTCGACAGAAAAGGCTGCGGGGTTTGACTCGCTGCGCCACTCGACGTCGACGCGCCTCCGATCGCACTGGCGCGCCGGCGACGCCGCGCTTCCCGCTGGTTGTCCAAGGGGCTGACGCCGCGCAGGCTGTACCGACGGCGGGGCCTGTTCGCCGACTTGAGCACCGCCAGACTCGACCGACGGTCGTCGTGGCCATCCAGCGTGTCGTCGTCTTGGTTCGTCTTGGCCGTGTCCAGATCCGGGGAGCGCGCGTCTGCCTCGTCCAAGATGGACGAGTTGAGCGACGTTTCGTCGTCGTCCGGAGTGGTGGGGCGGTCCAGCGGGAACATGGCGTGCGCCTTGTGCGCGTTCATGGGCGTCATGGATGTGGAGGGGGACCCGTGGTTGAACTCGGCGCCCTGCGGCGGGCCGAAGTTGACCGACTTGGTCGGCGTCGTCTGGTCCTTCGCTCGCTTTCGGGCGCTCAGGATGCCACGTAGAGGCCCCTTCGAGCGTGTGCCGGCGGCCGGAGGAGACAACAGGTCGCCTGCTGCAAACGCAGCTGCGTCGGGAGATCTGCTGTGAAGAGGAGCCTTCGCCTGTCTAGGTCTCGGGATTCGGCTCGGGCTGGACAAGGCTCTGGTCCGTTGAGCCTTCGCTGGCGACTGCTGCTTTCCACCCTGGCTCGCGTCGCCCTCCTTCGTCCCACGTGGCCGCGATGGACTTGGCGTTTTCGCTCGCTTCACCGCTTGCTCGTCCGCAGTCGCGTCGAACGCGTTGGTCCTCTTCCGAGCACCGAGGACGCGAGCAGGGGAGGAGGGGCTCAGCGCTTCATCGGCCATGCTCACGTTTCCCAGCACGCTGTTCAGCTCCTCGAGCTCGTTGTCCCCGATGGTCTGTCGCCGCAGTCCCTCCGACGCGGCGGCTGCTGCTTCTCCTCCAGCGCTCTCCGACTCGACCGCTTCGCCCTGCATCAGCGACAAGTTGCTCGGGTCGAGCGTGGACCGACGACGACCAGCGCCAACGTCGGGCGACGAGGCAGGGTTAGCAGGGCTTGCAACCGACTGTCTGAAGGGAGCGACGTTGCTGGTCGCAGTGGTCTCCACGCCGTCGTCCGCCTCGCCCATCTCGGCCATGGCGGACGCCACTTCCGTCGACTCCAGCGTCGCGCGGCGATCAGGCGTCGACGCGAACGAGTCGACGAGCGTCGTCTGCTGCGACAAGTCCACGCTCGCCTGCTTCTCCTCCTCCTCCGCGGCCGCCGGCGGGTTCAGCAGGCTGGACGAGAAGAGCCCGTCCGCGAAGCTGTCGGTGGTCGTCGACTTGCGCCGCTCGTCCTCGGTGCCGCGCGCGGGTCTGGCCTGCTTGGCGGGCGACGCGCGTCTGGAAGGCGACGACCGCGCGCGCTTCCCGGGCGACTTCCTCGCCGCCGGCGACCGCGCGGCCGCGGCTGGCGACGGCGGTGCTCTCCCCTGTGTCGGCGAGCGCTCCGAGCTCGTCCTGCGCGCTCTCGCGGGCGACGCGGCCGCCGCGGGGCTGTCGCGCAGCTCCATCCGGGACGCCTCTGTGAACTCCCGCAGCCGCGCCAGATCCACGTCGTCCTCCCCCTCCCCCTCCTCCTCCTTCTCCTTCTCCTCGCTCGCGGCCAGCGCGTCCGCACCACTCGGCAGGTCCTCCAGTAGCATGCGGCGCATGGCCGTGGGCGAGACCGTGTCGGCGCGCGAGACGGCGCTGTCGTCCACGGCCTCCAGGTGCAGCAGCAGGGACGACGAGGGAGACAGCGTCCCTCGCCGCGCATCCGCACCGCCTTTTGCTCCCTCGGCGCCCTCGCGCTCGGACGTTGCCGGCTTGTCGGGCGTCGCGAGCTCGATATCGCCCACGCCGCGCGCCTCGCCCTCTTCCTCGCCCTCGCCCTCCCCCTCGCCCTCGCCCTCGCCCTCGCCCTCCCCCTCCTCCTCGCCGTAGCCCGCGGCCCCCATGGCCTCCGAGAAGCCCAGAATCTCGCGCTGTAGCTGGCTCGTCACCGTGTCGCGCCGCTTCACCACGGGCGTCGTCAGCGCGTACGCGTCCTCGCGGTCCGCCATGCCGCCGCCGAGCGCCTCGAGTGCGCCTCGACTTGCTTGGCGGTACCGTAGGTATTCGAATTTGAATGTAGTGGAAAAACCTCATTTCGTCCGGTTGAAAAACCTAGCGCGCATTGTAACCCTGGTTACGGTTGGGAAAACGCACATTGTTTGGAAAAGCTGCTGCTGTTACGGCTGTATCAGTACCCCGGGTATGATTGGCTGTGCTTGGCTTCGAGTCGCAATGCGTGACCATTCCGCGATTGGCACTGCCCGATCGACTCTACTCTCTGTCCAAGTGACGAACGCTCTGACGACGAGGATGAGCGGCGCGGAGACGGCGGCGGACGCCAAGGCGCAGCGCAAGCTGGAGAAGAAGATGAAGAAGGCGGCGCGCAAGGCGGCGGAGGCCGAGGCGGCGCAGGCCGAGGCGGAGGCGAGCGCGAAGGCGGCGGCCAAGAAGGCCAAGAAGCACGCGCGCGAGGAGGGCGAGGACCGGAAGGCGGCCAAGAAGGCCAAGAAGCACAAGAAGCACAAGAAGGAGGCGCCCGAGGGCGAGACCGCCGACTTTGGCGACGGGCCGTTCCAGCAGCCGCCGGCGACGGACGGCAGCTTCCGCAAGGCCTTCTACTCGGAGAGCGCGGCGACGGCGCGGCTGACGAACGACGCGGTCTCGGCCTTCCACCAGGAGCACGAGATGACCATCAGCGGCAACAAGTGCCTCTACCGGCCGGTGCTGCGCTTCTCGGACGTCAAGTTCGCGGACAAGCTGATGCAGGTGACGGCGGGCTTCGACAAGCCGACGCCCATCCAGAGCCAGTGCTGGCCCATCCTGGCCTCGGGCCGCGACATCATCGGCATCGCCGAGACGGGCTCGGGCAAGACGCTGGCCTTCGCCCTCCCCGGGCTCGTGCACGTGGCGGACCAGGCGCCCGTGTCGGCCAAGGCGCCCGGCCCGCGCCTGCTCGTGGTGGCGCCCACGCGCGAGCTGGCCATGCAGAGCGCCGAGGTCATCACGCAGGCCGGCAAGCTCTGCGGGCTGCGCGCCGTCTGCATTTACGGCGGCGTGCCCAAGCACGCGCAGAAGAAGGCGCTGCGCGAGGGCGTGCATGTGGTGGTGGCCACGCCCGGGCGCCTCAAGGACCTGCTCGAGGAGCGCTCGTGCAACCTCTCCAAGGTGTCGTACGTGGTGCTGGACGAGGCGGACCGCATGCTGGACGAGGGCTTCGAGAAGGACATCCGCAAGATCATCGGCGAGACGCACCCCGAGCGCCAGATCGCCATGTTCAGCGCCACGTGGCCGCAGTCGATCCAGGCGCTGGCGCACGAGTTCCTGGAGGACCCGGTCAAGGTGACGATCGGCTCGGACGACCTGGCCGCGAGCCAGAACGTGACGCAGATCGTCGAGGTGGTCGACGACCGCGCCCGCGACGCGCGCGTGCACTCGCTGCTGCAGAAGTACCACTCGAGCGGCACGAACCTCATCCTGCTCTTCGTGCTCTACAAGAAGGAGGCGGACCGCGTGGAGCGCATGCTGCGCCAGCGCGGCTGGACGTGTGCGGCCATCCACGGCGACCGCACGCAGGAGCAGCGCTCGCAGGCGGTCGACAAGTTTAAGTCGGGCGAGATCCCGCTGCTGATCGCCACGGACGTGGCGGCGCGCGGCCTCGACATCCGCGGCGTCGAGTACGTGATCAACTACTCGTTCCCGCTCACGATCGAGGACTACGTGCACCGCATCGGCCGCACCGGCCGCGGCGGCCTCAAGGGCATCGCGCACACGTTCTTCACGGCCAACGACAAGCCGCGCGCCGGCGAGCTGGTCAACGTGCTGCGCGACTCGAACCAGGACGTGCCGGCCGACCTGCTCAAGTTCGGCACGCACGTCAAGAAGAAGGAGCACAAGCTGTACGGCGCGTTCGCCAAGAACATTGACGCGACCAAGAAGGCCACCAAGATCACGTTCGACAGCGACGACGAGTAATTATGGGGATGGCGTAGAGTGCGGGGGCGGAAGGCCGCTCTCTCGAGTCAGACGCGGGCGGACATACGCATACGCTCGATAGACTGCATGGCATGCATGGCGACACGAAATGTATCATGATAGGCTCCGTCAACGACTCCCAATGCCTCGACACGGAGGTCTCGCACGAGGACCAGGCGTGCGCTCTCCTCCTTGGTCGATCGAAGCGCTTGCCGCGGGCGTGACTTGTGCGGCTGGAGAAGCGCGCGAGTGCGGCGCTGGCGGTGGGCTAACCGGGGGAATAGCGAACGCGATCTACTGCGACGGGAAGACCGAGGACTCCTCAGAGAGAAGGCACAGCACGTGCCGCCTCTACTTCGACCCCTCTTCATACCAGAGATGCTACGTACCGAGTGCACGGGCGTGGAGCGCTCGTCAGGCGTCGCTGTCGCTGCTGCTCGAGTACCCCACGACCAGCGCCGCCGGACCTTTCGCGGCCGGCGCAGCGTCCGATTCCAGCGCGCCGCCGCTCTTCGTCTCCGGCTTGGCCACTACTGCGTGGTCCTTGGGCGCGGTCGCAGTTTGTCGCCGCTCCGTGGAGGGTGGCGGGCTCTCCTTCTTGGACTTTTTCTTTAGCTGCACGCCGGCGCCTCCGCCCCGCGCCTCGGCTGGCCGCTTCTTGGGCTTCACCACGACCAGGGGCGTCGCGGCGCCCGCCAGGGGCTTCTTCAGGGGCGCGGGAGCTAGCGGCACGGCCATCGCCAGCGCCTGCGGCTTGTGCGCCTGCCGCTTGACCGCGTTCGACCGGAAGCGGCGCAGCTCTGTCCGCCCCGCGGACGTCCACGGGTCAGCCATCCTCTCTCTCTCTCGCGCGCGCGCGGCCAGCCCGACGGAGGGACGCACCTTCGTCCCGTCTGTGCTTCTCGAGCTGCTCGCCCTCCTGCGCCAGGCGCTTCTGCTCCAGCAGGTAGAGCCGGTCGGACGCGTCGAAGAAGCCGCGGCCGGTCCACGCGCCGCCGCCGTCGCCGCCGCGCATGTCGCTGAGCAGCTCGCGGCCCGCCTCCGTCGACGTGTCGGCGCTCGAGCCCGCCATCACCTTGAACTCGACGCGCTTGGCCGCCGCGTCGCCCGACAGCTCGCGCACGCGCCGCGCCGCGCTCGCGTCCTCGTTTGCCGGGTGCCACGACGGGACATCCATGCCTCGTGTGTGCGCTAGCGTTGTGTGTATGTGTGGGTCACACTGTGGTGGTGCTTCGCGATCCCCTCGATTTCAACCAATCACGCACGTGGTATCATTTTAAGCGAATCAAAAGCGTTTGTTTGCATTTTTGCGTCTATTTCCACCAATCAAGAGCCATGTCGTGGATCGGCCTCCCTACCCATACAGGTCCATGGTGCCGAACGTGCCGAGCGCCTGGCCCTCGTCGCCCTGGAACGTCAGCGGGAAGAGGTCGTCCATGCAGGACGTGTCCACCAGGCGCAGCTCGCCGCCCTGCTTCACGTAGGACGCGAGGATCTGCACGCCGCAGGTGGGGCCGCCGCTCCTGGTCGGCGTCGTGAAGGTCGTGCAGTGGCCGGCGTTGTCGAAGTTGACGAGCATGCGCTGGCCGCCCATTGAGTCGAACTCGAGCTTGCCGTAGAGCTTGCGCGTCTGCATGTCCATGCCGCCGGTCATGAGCAGCGCCGTCGCGCCGTCGCGGAGCTGGCCCGTGACGTTCCAGAACTGGTCGCGCTCGTACATGAGCGCGCTGGACGGCGGCAGGTGCACGAGCTGCTTGCACGCGTCCTCGCGGCTGCCCGTGAAGAGGCAGTAGTACGGCAGCGACAGGTAGTTGTCCGAGGCCGCGACGGCGTTCTCGTACCAGCCGACCAGCGTGGCCTTGTCGGGCGTCGGCGTCTCCCACATCTCGGAGAACACGATGAGGTAGTACAGCATGTCCGAGTCGTACAGCAGCGTCTCCGTGTCCACGTCGCCGTCAGCATCGTAGCTCGGGTCGAACGAGAGGCCGTCGGCCAAGTACTCGAGCGCCTCCACGTCCGTGTCGGCGCATCGCGCCGCGCGGAAGATCACGGCGGGGATGAGCGGCCGCTCCGTGTCCGACATGAGGTAGTCGCTGAAGGTCGTGCGCAGCAGGTACGACGGCCGCACACCGTTTCTGGCCAGCGCGTCCGCGCAGGCGTTCGCGCCCGGGGTCTCGGCCGCGGCGTCCAGGTCGGCGTAGAGCTGCAGCGCGAACTCGGTGAGGTTGGCCACGCCAGGGAACTTGCCCTGGCAGTAGGCGTCCGCGAGGCAGTCGTCCAGGAAGCGGTCGGCGACCACCGAGACGTCGTAGTCCCAGTTGGAGAAGGTCGAGCGCTCCTCGACCGTCCCGCCCGACTCGGACACGATGCCGTCCACGATGAAGCCCTTGACGGACGCGGGGGCCACGTGCACGAGCCGCTCCACGAGGTACGTGCCGTAGCTGAGCCCGTAGACGAACACGTCCGTGTCGGCCATGGCGCTGTCGATGATGGTGCGCAGGTCCATGGCGGCGCTCGTGATGGAGTAGGCCGCCGTCTGGTTGTCCATCTGGAACCGCAGGTCGTCGATGCACGCCGGGATCTCCGACAGCGCGATCGTCGGGCCCGACGGGCTGCCGAACGTCATGGCCTCGGCCGCCTGGCACTCGAGCCGGCTGCTGCGGCCCGTGCCGCGGTGGTCCATCGTGTAGACGTTGGCCTTGCCCTCGAGCTCGTAGAACATGGTCGTCATGAGGCTCTCGATCCCGATGGAGGACGCGCCAGGCCCGCCCTGCAGGATCCAGAGCGACTGCGTGGCCGCCGCGTCCCCGCCGTCCGCCGCCACCACGCGCTTGACGAAGATGTCGATCGTCTTGTCGCTCTCGCACACGCCGTCGTAGCACAGGGGCACGCGGAACTCGCCGCACTCGTAGCGTGGTGAGGCGGAAGCGGCGGCGCCCGCTGGCCGCTTGCCGTGGCGCTTGCTCGACGGCCGCGCGCTGCTGGACGCCGAGCGGCCGTGCCACTCCTGCTGCGCGTACATCCAGTCGAACGACTGCTGCATGAAGGGCAGCGTCACGTCGCTGTCGCCCAGCGCCACCGCCGACTTGGACCGCCGCAGCGCCGACTTGCGGCCCTGGCCCTGGCCCTGGCTCTGCCCCTGGCCGCGCTGCTTCCGCCGCTGCGTCGCGGTCGCGTCCGCCGTCGCGTCCGCCGTCTCCAGGTAGTACTCGTCGCTGTGCGCCGCGTCCCGCCCGCCCGACGCCTTGACCATTGTATCTGCGCTGCACGCGTACCAGCCGTTGAGCTGCGTCGCCGGGGCCACGACCGGCTCCGTCAGGTTCGCGGCCGCCTCTGGAGCGCCGAGCGCGGCCAGCGCCGCCAGCACGGCCAGCGCGGACGACCTCTTCATCGTGGCGCCTGCCGGAAGGGTGCTACTGACTGTGGGGACGGCGGAGACTCTTGGAATGCCGCGAGCGAGCGCTGCGTTGGCAGGTGAGCGAGGTCGCTTGACCGACCCAAAGGGGGAAAAATCCGGCGCGTGGGTTCAAAAGCTCACCTGCTCACCTGAGTTCTTCGTGGCGTATCAGCCCTACAAACGAGACGATTTGATTCGCTGAAATTGAGCTGACAACACAATCTGCGACTTGTGCCAGCTCCACACTACTACTGTAGACTCTACAGGAGCGGCGTGGCCTCCGAGTTGTTGTAGCGGCGGCGGCGGTTCTCCCGGATGCGGCGCCACACTCGCTGGCCCGCCACGACCACCGCCGCCAGCGCCACGAGGGCGACTGCCACGACGGCCAAGTACTCGAGCGCGGCCGTCGGGTGGAGCGACGGCGACGACGTGGCGGTAGTGGCGGCGACGGATCCGTCGATGGGCAGGCACTTGGACCGCGCGACCTGGGCGAACCAGCGCGCGGCGGGTCGCGGGACGCGCTGCAGCGCGTCGGCCGGCGGCGTCTGCTCGTCCGCGCGACCCGTCTGGGCCGTGAAGTTGACGTAGAAGAGGCCGAAGCGCGGCTGGTACGAGCCCCACTCGTAGTTGTCGACGAAGGACCAGGCCGTGTAGCCGATGATGGGGATCTTCTCCTCCGCGACGGCCTTGTGCACCTGGTCCAGGTACGCCTGGAAGTACCAGAGCTGGTCCATGTTGTCGACCGTCTCGTTGCCGCACCAGCCGTTCTCCGTGAGCAAGATCTCGGCGCTCGGGTCGTGCAGGTGCATCCAGCGGATCGTCGCCAGGTAGCCCTGCGGATAGCCCGAGAACCACGCGCAGTTGGGGCGGCCCTGGGCGTCCAGACTGGCCGGCCGCGAGCCCTGCGGGAGGCGCGAGTCGTCGATGCCGAGGTCGCGCTCCCACCCGAGCGCCAGCGCGGCGCAGTCCACGGTGGAGCGCGCGCTGTCGCAGTCCGTCACGACCTTGGACGAGTAGTGGTTGAGCATGAAGAGGTCGTAGGACCCGCGCAGGCGCTGGGCCTGCTCGGCCGTGAACGTCGGCAGTCGGTCGCCCGCGCGCTCCCTCATCACGGCGGGGTACTCGCCCGACACGAGGGGCCGCAGGTACCAGCCGAGCCCGAACTGCATCTTGCGCTCAGCCGCCGCGGCGTCCGCGTCGCTGCGCGCGTCCAGCGGGTAGGCCGTGTCGAGGTTGAGGACGATGCTGATGCGGGCGTCCGGGCGGATCCGGATCGAGTCGCCCCCCGGCGCCGCTTTGAGCTCTCGGAACCGCGCGACGGCCTCGGCGTGGGCCAGCAGCAGGTGGTGCGCCGCGAGATAGACGTTGGTGTCCGAGTGGCTCATGCCTGGCGCGCGGCGGCCGCTGCCGTACCCTTGGGTCGTGAAGGACCACGGCTCGTTGAACGTCGCCCAGTAGGGCACGTCCTGGCCGAACTCGGCGAACATGAGCTCGGCGAAGGCGACGAAGTGCTCGACGATCGCGGGGTTGAGCCACCCGGGCGGGGACAGCTGTGTGTGCAGCTCGGACGGGAGGTCCCAGTGGTAGAGCGTGACGACGGGCGCGATGCCGCTGGCGCGCAGCTCGGCCAGCAGCGACCGGTAGAAGGCGACGCCCTCGGGGTTGGGCGCCATGCGCCTGGCCTCGGCGTCCCAGCGCATGACGCGCGACCAGGAGACGGAGAAGCGGAAGGCGCTCAGCCCCATGCCGGCCATGAGGCCCACGTCCTGCTTGTAGCGGTGGAACAAGTCGTCGGCCACGTTGGCGCACGCGACCGCGTCGGCCCGCGCGCGGCAGAAGTCGTCCCAGATGCTCGGCGAGCGCCCCGCATCTCGCCACCCGCCCTCGACCTGGTACGCGGCCGTCGCGGTGCCGAACAGGAACGACTCGGGGAAGCACTTGGCGCCGGAGCTATTAGCGCCGGTAGTAGCAGTCGCCAAGGGCAGGGAGGCGACGGCAAGCACCGCCGCGAGTATTGATACGTGAAGGAGGCGCATGGCCCCCACGATGGCTGCAGGGACGACAAAGTTGAGGACTGACGGGCCCCGTCACGGGTAAAGTCCTGACAACTCAGTGACAAGGATGCAAGTCAGAGCTGCTTGGCCAAAATTTCGTCGGGTCCCACGCTTCAGGGTCGGTACTGACGGCGGAAGCCCATCAACCAGTCACTTCAAGCGACCACTTCAACCTGAGCGCGACCACGCACGCCTGATGACGCTGCTGTACCTACCTACCTACCTGCCAATAAGCGAGCAGCGTCCTTTATATTACACTGGCGCTCGCCCCTGGTAGTACGGGCGACCAGCGGGCTCAGCGCGTGCCAAGCAGCGGAGCCGCCGAGGCGCCGTCGTGGAAGCTCTCCAGCTGCCGCAGGGTCTCGTAGCCAATGAGCACGACCAGCGCGGCGCCGAAGCCGAACAGCGCGATCACGAAGGCGAGCGACCAGGGCGCGACCTCCAGGTCGTCGTCCCCTTCCAGCTCGCTGGGTCCGCTGGCGCCCACGAGCGCTACGTCGCCTTCGCCGCCGACTGTCGTGTCCCGAGCGGCGCCGTCGGTCGCGCTCTTCGCCCTCAGCACTTGTTGGTCGGCGACTGCCTCCCTACCCTCGGCCCCACCCTCGGCCCCACCCTCGGCCCCACCCTCGGCCCCACCCTCGGCCCCACTCTGCTCCGCCCCATCGAGGCACCCGGACGACGCGACCTGCGCGAACCAGGCCGCAGCAGGACGCGGGATGCGGGCGAGACTCGCGTCGCGCGGGGCGTCGCGGTCGCCACCGCCGGCACCGGTCGACGGAGACGTGAAGTTGACGTAGAAGAGGCCGAAGCGAGGCAGGTAGGAGCCCCACTCGTTGTTGTCCATGAACGACCAGACGGTGTAGCCGATGACAGGGATGGCGTGCTCGACGATCGCCACGCGCACCTGCTCGAGGTACGCCTGCAGGTACCAGAGCTGGTCCGTGTTCTCGACCTCGTCGTTGCCGCACCAGCCGTTCTCGGTCAGCAAAATGTCGGCCCCCGGGTCCCGCGCGTGGACCCACTTGATGGTGTCGAGGTACCCTCGGGGGTACCCTGTCAGCCAGGAGCAGATGGGGTTGTCGGCGGGCGGGAGCCGCGCGCCGGCGGGCGGGTGCGCGTCGTCCACCCCCTTGTCCCGCTGGTACCCGAGCGCGAGGCCAGCGCAGCTGACCGTCGACGTCGGCGAGTCGCAGTCCGTGACGACGCGCGAGTAGTAGTGGTTGAGCATGAAGAGGTCGTAGGAGCCCTTGACGACGGCCGCCTCGGCCGCCGTGAAGCGCGGGAGGCGGTCGCCCACGCGCTCGCGCATCACCTCCGGGTACTCGCCCGTCACGAGTGGGCCCATGAACCAGCCGAGCTCGAACTGCATCTTGCGCTCGGCCGCCGCCACGTCGGCCGGGCTGCTCGCGTCCTTGGGGTAGCCGAACTCGCCGTTGAGCACCATGCCGATGCGCGCGTCGCTCCGGATGGGCGCGATGGAGGCGTCGGTAGGCAGCTGGACGCCGTGTCGGTGCCGCAGCTGCTCGTGCTGGCGGCGCATGACGCGCAGCAGCTTGACGGCCCTGGCGTGCGAGAGCAGCACATGGTGCGCCACCGTGTACGTGTTGGTCTCGGACGGAGCCATGTCGCCGGGCGCGGCGTCGCACGAGCCGTAGCCGCCGCTGATGAAGGTGAGCGGCTCGTTGAAGGTGGCCCAGTAGCGCACCTTGGCGCCGAACTCGGCGAACGCGAGCCGCGCCAGGTCCTCGAAGTGGCCGACGATCTCGCGGTTGAGCCAGCCCTCGGGCGACAGCTCCGTGTGCAGCGCCGCGGGCAGGTCGAAGTGGTAGAGCGTCGCGATCGGCGCCAGCCCGTGGGCCAGCAGGTCGTCCAGTAGCGCGTGGTAGAAGGCGACCCCGCCGCGTGTCGGCGCCATGCGCTTGGCCGCCGGGTCCCAGTGCATGACGCGCGACCAGGAGATGGAGAAGCGGAAAGACGTCAGCCCCATTCGCGCCATGGTCGCGACGTCCTCGCGGTACCGGTGGTAGAAGTCGTCGGCCACGTCGGCGCACGCCACGTCGGGGCTCGCGCGGCAGTAGGCGTCCCAGATGCTGGGCTCGCGCCCGGAGGCGTTCCACGCGCCCTCGACTTGGAACGCGGCGGTGGCCGTGCCGAACAGGAAGTTGCTGGGGAAGCAGCGCGACGGCGTGGCCATTGGCGCGGTCATTGGCGCGGTCATTGGCGCGGTCATGCTGATGACCGCGGCCGTCGCCAGCGCGGCGTCGAGCGCTGCGACCACCAGCACAAAGTACGACAGCGACATGAAGTCTGTCTGCTCAAGTCGGGAAGTGGAGTTCACACATCACGAGTTGGCATCTACATTGCGGAAAGAAAGCGTTGTCGACTGGTGTGATGCGTGTCATTGTGAAACGGCCGAGTGATTTAGGGTAATTACGGGACCGTCCATTTATTGATGCTTAGCATTTGTATATTGAGCACTAGTCGTCCAACTTGTCTGTATACACGGATGTTGAGCTTTACGAGATCCGTAAATGTATTGATCACATCATCCCTTCAGGTCATTTTTTTCTTTTAAATCTTTAAAGTTTGTTAGAGAAAGCTGATTTTTATAAAATCAGCTTCAACTTCAACAGCACCAAATCACTGCGGAGTACGGGCTTGGGGGCCAGCCCACTCGGCGCTCAGTTGCGTCCGGCCAGCAGCGGCGCTCTCTCGCCATCCGCGTTGCGATTGGCGACGTAGCGGATCACGTACCCACCGACCAGGACGACCGCGGCGAGCGCGGCGACCGCCACGAGCAGCTCCTTGACGATCGGCCACGACGCGCTCTCCTCCTGGGCCGGCGGCGGCGGTGACTCGCCCGTGGCCACTTGGGCGGGGCTCTCGACTGGGGCGGCGCCGAGGCACTTGCTCTGGGCGAGGCCCGCGAACCAAGTGGCCGCCGGGCGCGGGATGCGTTCGAGGTCCGTGTCCTTAGGCGTATACCCGAGCTTGGAGCCGGTCTGGGACGTGAAGTTGACGTAGTAGAGGCCGAAGCGCGGCTCGAACGAGCCCCACTCGTAGTTGTCGAGGAACGACCAGGCCGTGTACCCGATGACGGGGATGTGGTCCTCCACCACGGCCCGGTACACGCGCTGCAGGTACTCCTGGAAGTACCAGAGCTGGTCCGGGTTGTCCACCTGGTCGTTGCCGCACCAGCCGTTCTCCGTGAGCAGGATCTCGGCGCTTGGGTCCTGCCCGTGCAGCCACTTGATGGTGTCGTAGTAGCCGGGCGGGTAGCCGCAGAACCAGGCGCAGTTGAGCTCGCCCTCGCGGTTGCGGCTGGCCGGGCGCGCGCCGGCGGGCAGCCGCGAGTCGTCGACGCCCTTGTCCTGCTCCCAGCCCATGGAGAGCTTGTCGCACGGCGTCTGCGACGTCGGCGAGTCGCAGTCCGTCACGACCTTGGACGAGTAGTGGTTGAGCATGAAGAGGTCGTAGGAGCCCTTGAGCAGCGCCGACTGCTCCGGCGTGAAGCGCGGCAGGCGGTCGCCGCCGCGCTGCTTCATGATCTCCGGGTAGTCGCCCGTCACGATTGGGTGGATGTACCAGCCCAGGTCGTACTGCATCTTGCGCTCGGCTGTCGCGATGTCGCGCTCGCTCGTCGGGTCCAGCGGGTACGCGAAGTCGCAGTTGGTGACGATGCCGATGCGCGCGTCCTCGCGCACCACGCGCTCGCTCTTGAGCGCGCGGAACTTGCTCACGGCCGACGCGTGCGACAGAAGCACGTAGTGCGCCGACGTGTACACGTTGGTGGTCGAGTTGGTCAGCCCGGGAGCCGACGCGCCGGTGCCGTAGCCGGCGACCGTGAAGGTGAGCGGCTCGTTGAACGTGGTCCAGAACTTGACCTTGCCGCCGAACTCGGCGAAAGCGAGCGACGCGTACTCGACAAAGTGGTCCACGATGCCCTCGTTCAGCCACCCGGGCGGCGACAGCTCGTGGTGCAGTTCCACCGGCAGGTCCCAGTGGTACAGCGTCAGCACGGGCTCCATGCCGTGCGCGCGGATCTCGTCCACCAGCGTGTGGTAGAAGGCCACGCCCTCGGGGTTGGCCGCCATGCGCTTGGAGGCCGCGTTGTAGTTCATGAGGCGCGACCACGAGATGGAGAAGCGGAAGGACGTGAGCCCCGACGCCTGCATGAGCCCCAGGTCCGACCGGAAGCGGTGGTAGAAGTCGTCGGCCACGTTGGCGCACGCGACGCCCTCGCGCTCGCGGCAGAACTCGTCCCAGATGCTCGGCGTGCGCCCGCCCTCCTTGACGGCGCCCTCGACCTGGTACGCGGCCGTGGCCGAGCCGAACATGAAGCTGTCGGGGAAGCAGCGCGCGTTGTCATCGGCGCCTGCCGCGGCGGCTGCCGACAGCAGCAGCGTCAGCGGCAGCAGGAGCGTCCGGATCATTGAACTGGAGAGGTGGAAGCGGAGCGAAGCCCACGGAGCGAGCCCACGACGCGAAGCCCACCCTCGGACACGGGAGAGAAGGCACGAGCGAGCAGCACCCAGCAAATTGCGAACTGAGCGACAGCAGCAGTAGCAGAATGCTGAATGCTGGCCCAGAGGGGTCGACAATTCCACGCCAGTCAGCGCCGAAGGACTGTCGATCGCCCACTTCGGTCACTAGAAAAGATGAGGGAGCGCCTGCCTGATCTACGGGTAATCACTTCAAGTAGGTATAATATTTTTCGGACGTTTAAGCGCGAATCACACATATATCCGGTCGCGTATAGAACGTATAGATATTCGGTATCGATAGATACGAGTCTGTCGCTCCAGCAAAATATTGACAGTGTGCCTTTCATTTCGAAAATTTCGAAAGGCGCATTGACGCGCGTGGGACGCAAATTTTCGCCTTTTCTGAGGACTGCGCACCAACAAACGCGTCGTGGATGCAGTTTGTCCATGGCGAGATTCAATGAGGGACACTCGTCCAACGCTGCCTGAGCAGCTCCTCACGACGCCCGGCAGCCAATATGCGCGCGTTGCTCGCCCCACCTCCACCCTTCTGACCCTGCTGCCGACTCTACAGGAGCGGCGTGGCCTCCGAGTTGTAGCGGCGGCGGCGGTTCTCCTGGATGCGGCGCCACACTCGCTGGCCCACCACGGCCATCGCTGCCACCACCACGAGAGCGACTGCCACGATCGCAAAGTACTCGAACGCGGTCGTCGGGTGGAGCGACGTTGACGATTCGGCGGGGACGGCGACCGTCGCTGCCTCACCGTCGAGGCAGTTGGTCGTCGCCACCTTGGTGTACCACTTGGCGGCCGGGCGAGGGATGCGGGCGAGCGCTCCGGGGTCCGTGGGCGTCGCGAAGTCCGGCGAGCCGGTCCCGGCCGAGAAGTTGACGGCGTACAGCCCGAAGCGCGACTCGTACGAGCCCCACTCGTAGTTGTCGAGGAAGGACCAGGCCGTGTAGCCGATGACGGGGATCTTCTCCTCCACGACGGCCTTGTGCACCTGCTCGACGTATGCCTTGAAGTACCAGAGCTGGTCCATGTTCTCGATGTCGTCGTCGCCGCACCAGCCGTTCTCCGTGAGGAGAATGTCGGCGCTCGGGTCGTGCGCGTGCATCCACTTGATGGTCTCGAGGTAGCCCGGCGGGTAGGCGGTGAACATGGCGCAGTGCGGGTCCTTGGACGCGCGCTCGCTGCGCTTCCGGGTGCCCGGCACGAGGTGCGAGTCGTCCGTGCCGCGGTCCTGCTCGAAACCGACGTGCAGCGTGTCGCACTCAATGTTGGACGTGGGCGAGTCGCAGCTCGTGACCATCTTGGAGCCGTAGTGGTTGAGCATGAGCAGGTCGTAGGACCCCTTGATGAGCGCTTGCTGCTCCGGATAGAACACGGGAAGGCGCTCGCCGGCGCGCTCGCGCATCACGGGCGGGTAGTCGCCTGTGACGATGGGCGCGAGCCACCAGCCGGCCTCGAACTGCATCTTGCGCTCGGCCGCCGCCACGTCCGCCGGGTTGCCCGCGTCCAGCGGGTAGGCATAGTCCAGGTTGAGCACGATGCCGATGCGCGCGGCGCTCTGCACAACGCCGCTGGCCTTCAGGTCGCGGAACACCTTGACCGCGGCGCCGTGCGAGTTGAGCACGTTGTGCGCCGCCGTGTAGGCGTCCGTGTGCGACGTGGTGTCGCCGGGCGGGCCCATGCCCATGGCGTAGCCGCCGCCCACGAACGACAGCGGCTCGTTGAACGTCGTCCAGAGCGACACCTTGCGGCCGTACTCGCGGAAGAGCAGCGTGGCGTACTGCGTGAAGTGGTCCACCATCTCGACGCTTAGCCACCCGTTGGGCGTCAGCTGCGTCTGCAGCTCGCGCGGCAGGTCCCAGTGGTAGATGGTCAGGATCGGCTCGATGCCGCTCGCCTTGAGCTCGTCGAGCAGCGCGTGGTAGAAGGCCACGCCCTCCGGGTTGACCTTCATGCGGCTCGTCGCCGGGTCCCAGTTCATGACGCGCGACCACGAGACGGAGAAGCGGAAGGACGTGAGCCCCGTGGCCTTCATGAGCGCCACGTCGCTCTTGTAGCGGTGGTAGAAGTCGTCCGCCACGTTGGCGCACGCGAGGCCCTTGGCGCGGCAGTAGTCGTCCCAGATGCTGGGCGTGCGCCCGCCCTCGTTCCACGCGCCCTCCACCTGGTACGAGGCCGTGGCCGAGCCAAACATGAAGCCCTCGGGGAAGCAGCGCGGCTCCGCCGCCATAGTCGTGTCGGTGTCCATGCCTCGAAGAGAAATGACAAGTGAAGGGGTCTGCGATCTTCCCTTTTACACTTGTGCTGGGTATGGGTCTGCATCTCGGCAATCTTTTGGTTGTGTCTTGGCAAGCAAGAGCAACTGCAATCCACGCGGCGATGATGATTGGAGTCCACTATTCGAGTGTATGTCGGTACTGTGGATTCAACTTCAAGTCCAACTTCAAGTATCGACCACACTAGAGCAACGGTGACAGCTCCTCCGGCGTGGCCTCTCCTCGCCTCCTCGCGCTCCAGCGGCCGATGACCCGGCCGATAAAGCGGCACAGCAGCACGTAGAGCGTCCCGACCACCATGGTGAGCGCGATGCCCAGCAGGACCAGCGCCCAGAGGCCCGGGCCGCGGAGTCCGCCGTCGTCCTGACTGCTGTTGGCGACTTCGTCCAGAGGCAGGCACTTGGTCGCGGCGACGCGGGCGAGCCACGGAGCAGCGCTGCGAGCAGCCCGAGCGTCTGTCACCGAGTCACTGGTAGTGTTAGGTGTGCGGACAGAGTACAACCCAAAGCCGTCGCCATCGTCGACCAGCGACCAGGCCGTGTAGCCGACGATTGAGATCTTCAAGTCCGTCACGGCCACATGGACTTGTATCAGCGACTGCTGGAAGAACTCGAGCTGCTGTGCCGTACGATCGCCGCACCAGCCGTTCGCGGTCAGCAAGATGGGGACGTGGGGGTCTTTCGAGTGCAGCCACTTGATGGCGGCGAGGTACCCAGGCGCGTAACCGGACAGGTGGGCGCACCTACCGGACGTGCTGGTGATCGAGCCGGGCATGGTGTGGGAGTCATCCACACCGCGGTCTGTAAACCATTGGGACCTATCCAGTGCTTCTTGGTGTGGGGCGACGCTCGTCACGGCGCGCGACTGGAAGTGGCTCAGCATCAGCACGTCGTACGAGCCTTTCACCATCCGCCTCTGCTCCGCAGTGAACGCCGGTAGCCGCTCACCCACGGTGCGCTTCATCGTCGCAGGGTAGTTGCCAGCCACAAGCGGCTCCAGGAACCAGCCGACGTCGAAGTCCAGCGCCCGGGCGGCGGCCTGGACGTCTGTCTTGTTCTTGGGGTTCAGCGGGAAGAAGTGCGTCCGCCCGAGCGCCAGTCCGATGCGTGCGTGGGCGCTCACGGGCGCTCGCTGTGCCGCCGCGGACACTCCGAGCTGTAGACTGCGGAAGATCCGCACGGCGCGCGCGTGCGCCAGCAGGAGGTGGTGCGCGACGGCGTAGGCGCCCGCCTCTCCTCGGTCTTGCGCCGCCGTCGCGAGGGCGAGCGGGTCGCTGAAGGTCACCCAGTAGGCGACGCGGCCGCCGAACTCGCGGAAGAGCAGCGACGCCAGCTGCGCGAAGTGCTCGACCGCGTCCAGGTGGCCCCAGCCACCGAGCTCCGCCCGCAGCGCCGGCGGCAGCGCGCCGTTGGTCACGACCAGGACGACCGTGGCGTAGTGCCCGCCCAGCTCGTCGAGCAGCGAATGGTAGAACGCCAGGCCCTCCGCGCTTGCCTCCATGCGGCGCGTCGTCGGGTCCCAGTTCATGACGCGCGCCCACGAGACGGAGAAGCGGAACGACTGCAGCCCCATGCGCGCCCCAGTCACCACGTCCTGCCGGTAGTTGCGGCGAAAGGAGGACGTGATGTCGTCGCACAGATCGCCCGGGTGCAGCTGGCAGTAGTCGCTCCAGGCGGTTGGATCGCCGCTGCCAGGGAGCGGATACCCTGAGACGCCTGCGCCGAAGAAAAAGTTGCGCGGGAAGCAGTGGCGGCGAGCCAGCGTCGCTGGGATGGCCACCGCCGCGGTCAGCAGCGCCCAGACCCCCAGCAGCGCCAGGGCCACGCCAATGTGCGCGCGCAGCGCCATGGGGGCGGGCGGGGGCGGCGGAGGCGACGCGATGGTCGCTGGTCATTCGCAGGCAGCAGGGTGTGAGCGGGGGTAGGATTCTGAAGCAGTCACTAAAGCGAGTCCAATGACCACTGTACTGGTACGTACCGGTATTCGCCCACTTACAGGAATGAGCACTGAGCAGCTCCGAACGACATTAGGCAAGCGCTAATCTCTTCGTCGGGAGGGAGCGTCTTCCCCGTCGCGGCAACGACGCTCTTCACTCCATCGTCTGATGTTGAGACCGTCGCCCCGTGCTGCTCGGCTCGGGTACGGCTGTGTTCCAGGTCGAAGGCGCCGTCGAGGAGGAAGGCCACATGCCCACCAATCTATTGAGACGACTACTGCCGCACCTTCCCCGGCGTCGTGTACAGTACGCCAATATAGCATTCGACGTGTCTCGTAGTCGCGCGTCTGAACTGGGTAGGGCCCGGGGACGCGTGGCATGAAGGCGGGTGTGACGTTCTACCACTCGCTCATTGACAGACTCCTGACGCTGTACCACTGGGACCTGCCATCGGAGCTGTAGACGGAGCTGTCGCCTCCCCGGGCGGTTGAGCGCCGACATCTCGTCGACTACTCGACGCACGTGATCCACGAGTACGGCCATAATTGACTACTCAGTATTGGGACGTTCAACAAGTAGTTGTGCAACAACTTCAACTTGCAATCAGATCTTTGGTGTCAACCACGCTAAGTACTGTTACTTCACCATGTATTGTTTTCACCAATCATAGATCGTTCGAAGCTAAATAATCACCCAATCATATGGCAAGATTCAAAGTGCAATGCCGAAGCGCCCATTTCGCTTCTCACGGGCTCTCACCATGGGTCGGCGTCGAAAGTGCCTCGCCTTCGTGGCGGCCGCCCTGACCGCGGCAACTCAGCCCACGTTTGTCGGCGGACACTCCTCTGCTGCGTCTCTGTCCAAGTGCTTCCCCGACAGCTTCATGTTCGGCTCGGCCACGGCCGCGTACCAGGTCGAGGGCGCCGTCAAGGAGGGCGGACGCACGCCCAGCATCTGGGACGACTACTGCCGCACGTTCCCCGGCGTCAAGTGCGCCAACGTGGCGGCCGACTTCTACCACCGCTACAAGAGCGACATCCAGCTCATGGTGCAGACTGGACTGCAGTCCTTCCGCTTCTCCATCTCCTGGTCGCGCGTCATGAACTGGGACCCAGCGACGCGCCACATGAAGGTCAATTCGGAGGGCGTGGCGTTCTACCACCAACTGGTCGACGAGCTCAAGGCGAACAACATCGAGCCGATCCTGACGCTGTACCACTGGGACCTGCCGTCCGAGCTGCAGACGGAGCTGTCGCCGCCTGGGTGGCTCAACATGGAGCTCGTGGACCACTTTGTCGACTTTGCGACGTTCGTGTTCCACGAGTTCGGCCGCAAGATCGACTATTGGACAACGTTCAACGAGCCGCAGACATTCGTTGGCTTCGTGTATGGCATGGGCACGGGCGCGCCGGGCGTCGAGCCATCGTCGACAGACACTTACGCGGTCTCTCGCAACGTCCTGGTCGCCCACGCCCGCGCGGTGCAGGCGTTCCGCGGCCTCAAGAGCGCCCGTGTGGTCGGGAAAAAGGCGCGGATTGGCATTGTCCTGGTAGCCAGCTACTACTACCCGCTGGACGCTGCCAGTCCGAAAGACATCGCTGCTGCGGAGCGAGGACTGGAGTTCGAGATGGGCTGGTTCCTCATGCCGATCGTCACGGGGGATTATCCTCCAGTCATGCGAGAGAGGGCGGGCGATCGCCTGCCACAATTCACGGAAGAGGAGTCCCAACTGCTCAAGGGCTCGTACGACCTCTTCATGCTCAATCACTACGGCTCTCGCGCGGCCACCGACTGTGACTCTATTGTTTCCAACACGCCGTGCGCGGCTCTTCCAATAGGCTGGGTGCGTGACGCCGGCATTGATCCTTCTCACTTGGTTCCCGGATCCATGCAAGGCAAGGCGGATCGCCATGGGAATAACTACTGTAAGCAGTTCACGGGCTTCCCGCCCGGATACCTCGCGTACATGAAGTGGGTGCACGCCAAGGACCCGACGGCCGACATTCTGCTCACGGAGAACGGCTGGTGCGGCAACGACGACATCGAGAACATGGACCAGCTCCAGTACTTCAAGGCGTTCGTCGAGCAGGTGTACAAGGCCGTCGTGGAGGAGAAGATCCCCGTCATC
>JAADXZ010000122.1:0-40820 GCA_023338055.1 Phytopythium mirpurense
ACGCACACTGGTAGCGCTCGGTGGCGTGGCCGCGCTTGGCGCAGTCGGGGCACGCGAACTTGGCGATCTGCAGCGCGTCGCGCTCGACCACGCGCACGCAGTCTCCGTGGCACCAGCGCCCGCAGTAGTGGCACTCGAGCAGGAAGCGTGGCGAGCGCACGTCCACCGAGAGGCCGCACACGCAGGGCGCGGCGTCCATTGGCAGCATGGGGAGGGCGGCGGGAGGATGTAGGTAGGGCGGAAGGTAGCTGCTTGGTCGGTGGTGCCGGTGCCGATACCGTACGGGTACTGGTGAGGTGGGGCGGCGGCAGGCTCTACCTACCGTACGCGCGCTTGGTGCTGCGCGACGAAAGACAAAGTGCTGAGGGCGGGGAGTGCAGCTCGAAAGTGAGCGGGTGCTGCCCTACCGGTAGGTACAGTACAGTACAGGGCTGCGGAGTGAGTCTACAGGCGTTGACGTTGGCGCTCGTAGCATCTGGCAGTCAACGTGGCTTGCCTCGGGGGCGAGCGTCGCAGGAAATGACATGAAGAATGTATAGATTTCTTGTCGCGTCGCCGCAACCACAGACAGGGGTGCAACCGCGGGCGGGGATGGAGAGCGGACCAAATACGAAGTAGGGGAAGGGGTCACTAGTCAATTGTGTTCTAAAACACGACATGACTGCTTCAATATGTTTAGAACGCGCCTAGAGATGATTACGTGTCTGGGATGCGCCAGGCTGTGATATGTCCAAAAGACACCGTCTTTTGCAACTTGTCTCGCGCATGTCAGATTCGAGGCGCACACACTCGACTCGAGTGACTGCGGCCACCAAAAACCAGCAGCGCACCCACGATTAGACGAAGACGAAACAGAGTTGAAGTCGCAGTCACTCGACTCTCAACGCTCTCGACCCGGCTGTACAGTACCTACCTACTACAGGACACTACCGTGGGCACTCCAGCAGCATCAACGCGCTTGCTTTAACGCGCAGTAGCCGTCGGATTGCATTGATGCGTGTCCTAACGCCGCTGCGGATTGAAAGTGCAAGCTCTGGCTTCGTGTACATTCTGCTCCGACTGACTTGACAGTCGCACTGTGCATCCGAGGTGTGCCGCGGTGCAGACGCACACAACGACCAGTTAGTTCTCTAGTACTGTATAGCCCAAAGGCTCTCTTGAAGGTCTCTCTCTACCTTATATATAAGGAACGAACCATGGCGTCGTGCCCAACGTTCAACGAAGACTTGGTACGGTCGGCTCGCTGTGTGTATGTTCACTACTGTACAGTCCCTGGCGGCGAACTGACTAACAGTCTTGTCATTTGTTGCACATTACAACCACACGGAAGCAGCACACGCCTCGGGCGATGACACTGGTCGGGGCATAGACTCGCTCCGCCCGCTCGATTCATGGCAGTGTGAACGGCTGTCTGCAACGTCTGTCCATTCATCAAATCTAGCTCACGGATTGCTCACTGCCCATCTCGGATGCAGTTTGCTCCGTCCTATTTCTAATTGTGCACAGTGATCACACAGTGCGCGAGTGAACAATCAGGCTGCAGCGGCGCTCGGACGCACAGCCAAACGTCAACCAATGCCAGACAGCGTGCGCTCCAGCCGAAGGGTCCATATTGCTGGCGACTGACCAACAGTACGATTCGAAAGCGAAGCGGCGATCGATCCCACCACGCGCCGCCGTACACCACTGCAACGCGACGCTTCCCAAAACTGTACTTTCAAGTTACCGGTAGTAGACTGGGCTGCATCATATCCTATAGCATGACGTTGGCGAGGGCAAATGACGCTGCGCGAGATCAGGGTTCTGTACCCTACAGTGCATCAAGAAACGCAAGGACGCAGCGAACGCGTACGATTCAACGTGCATTCGGATCCCAAGCACCATCACTCTTGCTACTCACCATTTTTTTTGGCGGGAAAACCGTTGCCGCCAAAAAAATACATCCAGTTCCTCGACCTCAGACGAGTATCAGATACTCCTGCTCTCTTCTCAGACGAGCAGCGCTCTGCACCTCTGAGTCTCATCAAGACCCATTCAGTAGTGCCGGTACTTCGCGTCGACCATGGGCCAAGCGGCGACCAAGGCGTCCGAGGCGCGCGCGCAGCGCAAGAGCAAGCCCAAGACGACGCGCAGCGTGCAGCAGCAGAAGCTGCGCACGGCGCGCGGCACGGGTCTGCTGGCGCTGCCGGACTGCAAGCTGCGCGCCGTGCCGAGCGAGGTGCTGGCCGACGCCGAGCTCGCGCGCCAGCTGCGCTCGCTCGACCTCAGTCGCAACCGCATCGACGAGCTGCCGGCCGCCACGAGCCAGCTCTCGGCGCTGCGCACGCTCAAGCTCGCGTCCAACGCGCTCTCCTCGCTGCCGGACCTGTCGGCGCTCACGGCGCTCACCACGGTGCGTCGTAGCTCCTTCGCCACTGTCTGCTTACGTCAATGGAGAGGGAGGCTGACGGCCCCTCGTGTCCGCCGCAGCTGGTGCTGGACGGCAATGCGATCGTGTCGCTGCCGCACGCGCTGCCGCCCAACCTGACCAAGCTGTCGCTGCGCGGCAACCGTCTGCAGCAGGTGCCGGAGTCGGTGCTGGCGCTCTCGCGGCTGCAGGAGCTCGACCTCGCGGGCAACGCCATCACGACGCTGCCCGACGGCGTCGCGCGGCTTGGCGAGCTGCAGGAGCTGACTGTGGACGAGAACTCGCTCACCGACCTGCCCGCGGCGCTGGCCGAGTGCGGCAAGCTCAAGGTGCTCTCTGCGCGCGCGAACCGACTGGCGGGCAAGAAGAACAAGGAGGCGCCGCAGGCCATTGCGTCCGAGATCCTGCGTGCCTCGGCCGTGCACGTGATGAACCTGGAGGGGAACCCGCTGACGAAGGAGGACTTGGTGGCCATGGACGGCTTCGACGACTTCCTGCACCGCCGCACGCAGCTCAAGCACAAGGAGATCCACGGCGGCCTCCAGTCCGACCTGAGCGTCTGCGGTCTCGACTGAGCCCGACTAGGGCGGTTGATTGTGTATCAGTGTGTCGACCAGGGCAGCGCATGAACAGAGCGAAGGGCGTGGCTCTGCTGCGTTCATTGACGGCGTCAATCACTGGACGGGGTAGTTGTTGATGCGCAGCGTCAGGCTTGGCCTCCTCGGCAGCATCTCCGCCCCGTCCGAAGCTCCAGCGCCCGCCCCGCGACCCCCATCTCCAGCCGCCCTACTCTGAGCTCGTATCCCATCGCCGCTACTGCGCCGCCGCCCTTGGCGCTGGCCTCCCCGCCGATCCTCGGCTGCCTGCAGCAGCTCGGACGCGACCATCTGAGCCAGCTCCTCGTCGCGTGGGCTCAGCTGACACGCCAAGTTGCTCACGCTGTCGGCCGCGTGCCGCGCCACGTCCTCGTCGAACGCTCGGGCTCCGTCCTCAAGCTCTCTAGCCTTGGCGTCGTGCTCCTGCTGTAGTGCCCGCTTGTGGAGCCGGGCGAAGACCACAGCCAGGTTCCGGTGCGCGCGGGCGACGCCCACGGCCGAGGCGAGCGCTGGCGACCGGGACAGCGCGAGGTCTCGCTCGTGGCACGCGATCGCGTGGCCGAAGCGCGTCTGGGCGGCCGCGAGGTTGCCCAGGTTGGCGTACACGCGCGCCTCGAGCTCGCGGTCCTTGAGGTCGATGGCGATGGCCAGCGCTTCCTGCTGGTGCTCGAGCGCCGACCGCACGTCGTGCGCGTCCAGCAGGAGCACCCCCAACGCTTTGACCGCTCGCCCTTGCAGCCGGCGGTCGTGGACGCGCAGGGCCGTCTCGAGGCACCGCTTCTGCGCGGCCAACGCGAGCTTGGCGCGGCCGAGGTCCTTGAGCGCCACGCCCGCGTGGTGATGCAGCAGACCGACCAGCGCGTCATAGTACTCGCCGTCTGCTTGCCGCCGCAGCGACTCGGCGATCGTGATCGCGTCCGCGAGCCGCGCGACCGCCGGCTCGAGCTGCTGGAGCCCGTAGAGCAGGTACGAGGCGTCCGCGATGGCGCTCGCGAGCCGCCGCTTGGCTTCGAGCCGGCGCTTGGCTTCCTCCCCGTCGGCTGCGACTTTGGAGACCTCGGTCAGGAAGAAGTTGGCCACGTCGCTCTCGTCCCAGGCAGTCGGCAGCGCGGTTGAGGCGGTCGTAACGCTCGCCAACACGGGATGGCGAGGGAAGGGCGACAGTTCGACAGCCGACCGACTGCCACCGAGTATCAGGCTACCATCATCGCTTGCGTCGCCTCCACCGCTGTCTAAAGGGCTCAGACTGGGCTTGAGAACTGGCGTGGTGGCGATGCGCTCCAGCGATTGCGACTGGGAAGCGCTCGGCCAGCGAGACGAGTCGCGCCGCGCGAAGCGGGAGCGAGGCCGAGCGCTCAGCCTGGCATCATGGCGCCATCGTTAGTGCCGAGCTCTTATAGACACGCTCAAGGACGGGAGACGTACGCGACGTCCGGGAGCGAGGCCGGGTCCACCAGCGACGGCGTAGAGCTGACGCCAGTTCGCGGCCTAGACATCACCGTCCCAGTGGCTGCTGGGTTATCAGGCAGGAACGACTGGGGCTGCACCACGGTCGGCGGGAGGCCCAGGTCTCCGCGGATCGCCACGTCTCGAGCCGCTCGGACGCGCGTCGGCTCCCCTACCGCGTGATGCAGCCCGCTCCCACCCTCTGTCGGTACCTCCGACCCGTCTTTCAGGCGCTCCGCCGCGTCGTCTCGCTGGTTTGTACTCCTTGCGGCGCTGCTGTTCGGACGCTGCGACCCTCGCCTGCCGTTGACGGGCGCGAGCGTCCTCGGCTGCTTCTCCAGCGATCGTCCCTGCCCCGTCGTCAGTCCTCGAGGGGGCGACGCGCATGCCGTCATCGGTCTAACGCCTGGACCTCCTGCGGTCCGAGACGGCTTGGCGACTGGCGGCGCAAGCGCGGACGTCACGCCGAGCTTCTCCCTCCTGGCCGCCATCGCCGAGCTGCTGATGCTCGCGAGCTGTTTCTTACGCTCCGCCTGCAGGTTCGGGTAGAGCGCCGCCGCGTCCGCCGGCCCGCGCGTCATCCTCCCAGCCGTTCAATTAGCGTGAGGCACCAAGGGTGCCCTCGTCACCTCGCTCGGGTCTTATAAATAGCCACTTCAGTGATGTTTCTTGCTCCATGCGAAGGCAGATCCGACCATCGTGGATACCGTGTTGGAATGAAAACCCCTCCGCCAGCAACGCTGTGGCTCTAACGATCAGTAGCTGGCGGTGTTCTGCCGGAGCAGGACGGACTTGCGCCGGTCCCCGCCCGCCCCCTTTTGCTCGCGGAACGCCTGCATCTCGTGCTGCAGAACCGCCAGGAGCGCTGCGTCCTCGGACACTTCGTTGGTCGTGAACTCGAACGTCTTGGAGTCGCCCAGCGGCGTCGCCGCGCCCGTGACCAGCAGTATAGACGTCGAATTGAGCTCCTGTCGGCAGTGATCATGGTACTAGCACCGTCAGTAAGCCGTGTCCACACATACCCATGGCGAGTGAGTGAGAAGCGATGGGTCCGTCCACGCACGTGGGTCGACCGGACGCGAGAGTTGCCGTGCCCTTGAGTCTCGAGCTGCATGCCGAGCACGCTGACCCAGTGTACCCGCTCCTGCGCGTTGAAGAGCGGCAGGTGCTGCTTGCGCTTCAAGAGCAGCCCCGAGTCGAGCAGCGCGAGCGTCTCCTTGGCCCACTGCAGCCATCAACGCGCACCAAGGCGGTCAGCCCACACCTCCACGCCCTACAAAGCGCCTTGTCGACAACCTTGCGGCGCTTGTTGAGTCGCCAGACGCGCTTGCCGTCGAGCAGTTCGCGGCGCACGCGGGTCGCGGTCAGCGCTTCCCGTTCGGCGGTGCTGCCTCTGCGCGCGGCCGAGGACGTCACGAAGCTCGTGTGCCGCTCAGGCGCCACTGCGGCCACGTCGATGGGTGGGAGCGGCGACGTGCGGACGTCGGACGCGCGCATCTCGCCACTGAGCGCCGCGCTCTCAGTGGGCTCCGTCGCCCTGCGCAGCAGCACGGAGCTCCCCACGTCCGCGCTTCGGGGCCTTCCCGGCGGCTGCAGCGCGAGGCCCAGGTCGATCTCCCGCGGCCCCGCGCGGACCTCCGCGCCGTGGGCGCTCGCTGCCTGCTCCTCCTCGGCGCAGTCAACGGCGTCGTCCTCGCGCCCTTCGCTCTCGTCACGGGCCTCGATCGCGTCGCTCTCGTGCGCGCAAGAACGAGGATCGCTCATGGAGCGAGGTTTGATCAGGAAGACGCGCGGCAGTGGGCTCGCCAGCAGCTCGGGCGCGGACGGCACGAGCGCCAAGCTCGCGCGGTCGTTCTCGCGCGTCCACTCGCTGGCTCGTGCCGCCAGCCGCTCGCGCTTGGCCGCCAGCAGGACGCGTGCCATCGTCTCGAAATCGCCGCCATCCTCTCCAATACTAGCGCTCACGGTCGCCAGCGGCGGCAGCCCCGACGAGGCGGCAGCGTCGCCTGGCCGCTCACGGAAGCACCGCTGCGCCAGCAAAGTGTACGCGATGCCCTCGCCGATGCCCGAGTCCATGTACGCGATCTGGGCCGCGAGCTCGTACGCTTGGGCGCCGTGGAGCTGTCCAAAGAAGGCCGCGAAGCTCGCGAGTGGGCCGGCGTGGCGCCCAAGAGCGAGCGCCAGCTCACAGTAGGCGTCCTCGCACCCAGTGTGCAACGTCAGGAGCACCTTCTTGCTGTAGGGCTTGTCGAAGAGCAGCACGGCTTGCACGATCGCGAGCTGCTGCGCCTGGAGAGCGGAGAGGAAGGCAGCCGCGGTGACTTTCGACAAGAGTGGCTGGCTGGTGAGTGTGCGGACGAAGCGCGACGTACCAGGCCACAGCAAAACCCCGAGACGGCCAGGAGGACCTCGCGCGACAGTTCAGGCAGAGCAGCGTCTCCAGAATGGTCCACCAAGGTAGCCGCGTGCTCGAGCGCGCCCGCGGACCGCTGGAGCGAGGCCACCGCTCGGTTGATCCCTGCGGACGAGCGAGCCGAGAGCGCCTGGCGGACGAAGCGGAGCGACAAGAACGAGCGCGTGGCGAGCACCATGGGCGGCTCCATCTCGAGCGGCAGCTCCTGGGTCGCTCGAGGAGGCCGAGCGTTAGTTCTTGGCTCCTCCCACGGGCCAGCATGGCTAGGGGTGTCCACGTACGGCCGTGTCGGTGGAGAGAGCGCTGCGCCAGCGCGTCGAGGCGCACCCGGGCTCGATCAGCTCGCGGTGGGCGCTGAGCAGCGCGGCGTACTGATCGCACGCGACGATCGCGTCGACCACATCCGTGTCGCCTGGTGGGGATCGTAGCGACTGGGAAAGCTGTTCCACCAGAGAGAGAGAGAGAGAAAGAGAGGCCGTGTTGAATTTGGCGCATGGTGTGGCGCTAGATTGGCGGCGTCAAGCCAGTGAATGAATGACCTGGGCGCGCAGGCCGCTGGCCTCGGGCGGGAGCTGGAAGCCGCCCGGAGAGACGAGCTCGCCATCGATGGTTGGCACGGGGACCACCGGCGTGAGCCAGAAGAGCGCGTAAAAGGCGCGGTTCGCGGGCATGCTCCTCCTCCGCTCCGAGATTTGCTGCAGACTTGAGTTGCGCGCGAGTCCGTCCGTCAGCTCTTGGTGCTGGAGCAAAGGCGAGGGTGTCGAGCGGGCCAAAATTAGCCACGGGCGGGTCGACGGTACGAGCGCATTGAGGCACTCTGCTATATTGGCTCGGCGAGAGCGCGAGCGGTCCGAATGCGTGGCCAATGGGGTCGGAGGAGCTTGCTCTGCAAATGTACCCATCCATCCACTCTGCCGCCCAAATCCGAGTCGTCGGAGTGAAGTGTTGTTGGTCTTTTACACGATTAGTCGGAGTTGAGGAGGACAAGGCTACTTTTTGTACCGTACGCAACAGATGCACTGTTGTTGGTAATACGTCGCGAGCGGGCAATATTCGCGTGGCTGGCGCCGTCCTCTTCGTGTTTCGCGTCGTCCGCGCGATCATCGATGCAAGTGCTCCATATACTCCAGTGGTTCAGACTGTATTCATGCCTACAGTACTGTGGATAGGATGATGGCGATCAAAAGCCAGGGCGCCACGTTTCTTTCGCCTACAGTATCGGATGCAGGGATGCGTGGAAATTCGGACCCATTCTGCATTTTGTAAGTCTGACACCTGTACACCAATACAGCGCAAATCTCACTGGGAAAATCAACACTTTCAGACTTGAAAACAAAACTGTTGGACGGCGGAAAAGCACTGCCCAGCTTCGTGACAATCTCACTTGTGTTCAGTATGCCGTGCTTTTACGCGCCCAGTACAAACTTTTCAGGTGTTTTATGAACAAATGCCCGCATATTGTATGAATTGTATTAACCTAACTATTATTAATCCTTATTCTAAATATACAGTTGTTTGGCCCCAAAGTCTGATCTCCACCCCTTTTGGCTCGATGGAGCCCGCTGTTGAGTGTGTTGTCAGCAAGTCGAAACTACGCCCATTTGACTTTGTTTCGACCTGTCTAAACCGTTCTATACTTTCATCAAGTCTAAATCCACCGGCACCAACAACCCAAGGCCCTACCCTCGCCATGTGGCCACCATCACCATCATCTGGAAGCTCCAGACTACACTTGGATTCAGTGAGGAGTCGACAAATGCGCCGCTTCCTGGCTCGTGATTGGCCGATCGAGTCAGAGAACGAGAGAGCAGGTATACTTTGCGCGAGTGTATTCTATGCTACAGTACCGTAAGTCCCTAGGGGTAGAACAACACCCCCCTCCCGCCATCGCCAAGCGCCCTCCCAGTCCAGTTCGTCGCGCGTGGAGTCAGTCAGTCGAGTCGGAAGGGCGAGGAAGGAGGAGGAGGGGAAGTCTTGTCCGTCCCTCGACGCCCTACGCCCTACGCCCCCTACCTACGCCCCACCCGCGCCGCACTACGGACCGCATTCTCGCGCCGAGGACGACCGGTCGGCACGGACGGGACGAGGTACTAGTACTAGGACCCGGCCCCACCCGGCCGCGCGCGCTCTACTCCCTGTCCTACCTGCCCTACCCTGCGCCCACGAGAGCCCGCCGGGAGCCGCATGCCGCTGCCTAGCGCCGAGATGGCCACGTCCCCGACGGCGCGGTCGCCGCCGCCGCTGCTGCCGTCGTCCGCGCCCTCGGGCGTGTCGGCGCTCTCGGCCGCAGCGTCCGACCTCACGGCCGTGCTGAGCGTGGCCAAGCGCAACTTTTCCAAGAAGCGGCGCCAGACGCTGACGAGCTCGACGCTGCCCCCGCGCGGAGCGGCCCCCGAGGCGGACGAGGACCCGCTGCGCGCGCGCCAGCGGCGGTCGCACCAGGGGGACGTCAAGGCGCCCGGGGCGCTCGGCCGCGCGGGCAGCGGCGGCGGCGTCGTCGTCGGCGGCGGCTCCTCGGGCTCCTCCTCGAGCTCGCTCTCCCGCTCGACCGTGCTCACCATGGCGTCCACGCCGTCCTCGCTCTCGTCGTCCTCGTCGTCGTCGTCGCCCTCCCTCTCGCGCGGCCAGAGCCTCCCGCCGCACCAGCACTACCAGCAGCTCCACCAGCAGCAGTTCCAGCAACACGGGCTCCACCGCGGCGCGGCGGACGCGGCGGCCGAAAGCGCACTACCGCCGCTGGCGGCCGACAAGGCGCGCGCGCTGGTCGAGTTCGCGGACCGGTCGGTAGACGACGCGTACAACCTGTGCCACGGCTTCGGGCGCGTGCGCTGGGCGCCGTCCAAGACGCGCGAGGGCGTGGCCATCCACCGCGCGCGCGGAGAGGACGACTCGATCCTGGACGCGGCCGTGCGCGGGCGCTGCAAGGTGCAGGCGACCGTGGGCGAGCTGCTGGACGCGCTCATCACGGAGAGCACGGCCGAGTTCGCGGCCCACGAGGCCGCCGTCAACCCGAGCGAGTTCCTGGACGGGCAGCTACTGCACACGCTCGTGCCGCGCACGCCCGAGGACCGCTTCGCGTGCGTCAAGTGGCACGGGCTGCGCTCGCTCGCGCCCTCGGTGGCCAAGCACCGCGACTACGTGTACGTCGAGCTGGTGGACAAGTTCCGCGGCGCGGACGGCCGGCTCGTGGGCTACCGGCTCGCCAAGTCGATCGAGCTGGACGAGCTGCCGCCCGCGCGCACGGCCGCCGTGTTCGTGCGCGCCAAGACGCTCACGCTGCAGACGTTCGCCGAGACGGCCGACGCCGGCACGCTCGAGCTCACGACCATGATGATCAACGACCTGGGCGAGCGCCTGCCCGCGTGGCTCGTGCACAAGATCGTCGACACGGCCGCCATGCGCTCCGCCTGCCTGCGCGACCACCTCAACCAGCGACGCATCGACTTTCTCGTCTACGCCAACCCCAGCGACATGGTCCCGCTCAGGTACTGTACGCGCCGCCTCTCTTTTTTTTTCCCTTACGGCCGAGACGCGTTGTAGACGTCTACAGGCGGGCGGGTGGGTGCTGACGGACCGTGTGTCTGTGTCTGTGTCTGTGACCTGTGTGCCCTACCGCCCTACCGCCCTACCGCCGTACGCGGCCAATTAGCAAGCGCATCTGCTGCGTGGTGTGCACCAAGAGCTTCACGCTCGTGCGCAAAAAGTACAACTGCGTGGCCTGCGGGGACGTCATGTGCGGCCAGTGCAGCGTGCACCAGCTCGTGACGACGCCGAGCCTGTCGCTCGACGGCCCGGGCAAGCGCAAGGCGCGCCTCTGCGTCAAGTGCAGCAGCGGCATGCGCTCGCAGGAGCTGCCGCGGCGCCGCGGGTCGCTGCGCCCGAGCAACGAGTCCTCCTCCTCCTCGGGGCGGCCGAGCAGCCAGCGCAGCCGCCGCTCGGACGACGGCAACCGCAGCTTCCTCTCGGACACGAGCGGCGGCGCGCCCTCGATGGACTCGCGGCCCAGCTCCTTCCTCGGCGGCTACGACGACGCGGCGAGGGAGGGCGGCAGCTTCTCGGCCACGGGCGGCGGCGGCCGCAAGCCGGCGCCCAGCCCCTACGGTGTGCGGCAGCCGTCGGCGTCCATGGGCAAGCGCATGAGCGAGCGGTCGTCCAAGGCGTCGACCTCGTCGTCCACGGAGGACATTACCGCCGGGAGCGGCAGCCTGCACGAGGACGAGTCGAGTCCTGGGGACGACGGCGCGGCCGAGGTCGAGCAGCGCTTCCCGCAGCTGCTGGGCGGCAGCAGCATCCTCGCGTCCGCGCCCGTGGAGCTCGACCTGGGCGTCGGCAAGTACAAGGAGACGTACAAGATGGAGGCGCAGACGGCCGAGGTGTTTGAGCTGAGCGACAGCGACGACGACGTCGGCGACTTTACCCACACGGAAACAACGGGCGCGAGCAGCTACCAACAACAAGGCGAGGACGCCAGTGCCCTCCCGGTCCAAGGCGTCGACGATGGCGACGGCGACGTTGGGGACTTTACCAACACGGAGGGGAGCTACCCGCATCCAGACGGCAGCGCGTCGGCCCACGCGGACGGGCTGCACCTGACGCCGCTGCGTGCCGAGACGGTCGACGTGGACGTGGAGGTGGCGAGCTTCCTGACGAATGAGGAGAACTCGATCGACGCGGACGAGGCCGAGGCCGGCGGCGCCTGCAGCGGCGACGTGTCGGACTCGGACTCGGACACGTCGAGCTTCCTGACGGTCGACGAGAACTCGCGCATCGTGCGCATGTCGTCCTTCTCGTCGCGCGGACGCACGCCACCGCCGCAGCTGCCGACCGAGGCGCCCGTCGGCATGGACGGGCTGATTGTCGAGGAGCTCGTGCCGGAGAACGCGAGCTTCCGGCCCAGCGACGGGAGGAGGAGCGGTTCCGAGAGCGTCTCGGTCGAGGACGAGGGCGAGATCCCCGTCGTGATCCGCAGGGTCGCCAAGCGCGTGGTCGTGGGCGGCGGCAGCCGGCGCAGTCGCGAGCGGAGACCCGTCAACCCCAAGGTGCAGGCGGTCGTGGTCGAGAGTTTTGCCGAGTCCCAGTCCAAGCAGCAGGAGCAGCAGCAGCCTCCGACGGACGACGAGGCGACGGACCCGTCCGTGGACGCGGCCGCCACTCCACCAGCGCCAACGATCCAGCTGGCCGACCTGCAAGTGCACTTGGACCGCATGAACGAGATCTCGGAGAGCCTGCGCAGCCTGCGGTCGGGCATGGCGGCCACGGAGAAGAAGGCGACGACGCAGTCGGCCATGGCGGCGCTCGAGAGCTTCGAGACCAAGGCCAAGGCGGACGCGGCCGCCAAGATCGCCGCGGGCTTCGTAAGCGCCTTCGAGCGCTCGCGCGGGCCCTACGACCGCGCGTCGCTGTCGACGTCCATGCTGTCGGCGGGCGGGCTGAGCGCGTCGACGGCGGCGCTGGCGTCGAGCGTGGCGGCGCTCCTCTCGTCGTCGTCGTCGGGCGCGCACCCGCGCACGAGCCTGTTCAACCTGACGCTGGCCATGGGCGACGGCAGCTTCTGCGAGTACCTCGTCGACTCGAGCTTCATGGACGTGACGGAGGGCGCGGACGGCTCGGGCATCGGCTGGAAATCGGTGCACTCGCGCACGACCGGCAAGGTGTACTTTTACAACGAGAGCTGCGGCCTCACCTCGTGGACGCTGCCCGGCCCGGACACGTATAAGGGCGCCGTCTACATGGTGCTGTGAGCGGTGCGACCGGCGCGGCGGGCCCCCTACCTTTTGCGAGCTGGGCGAGCGCGTCCACGAGCGCGGCGCAGGGTCGGTCGACACGCGCACGGACGCGGTGCGAACTCAAATATACACATTATTTAGCGAGGGAGGCGCCGTTAAAGCCGGTTGGTGAACACGGAACGCGCGTCGGTGGGCGCTGATGGCGTCGCTCGCTCCACGCGCAGCTATTGCAGCTACTCGAGTGGATCACTATCGGTACGAGGACGTCGCAGGTGGGCTAAAATGGCTGGCAGCCATGCCGCCTTCTCACTTGTACGGACAGTCGGCGGACCGGTGCGCGGCGCTGGGCATGCTGCAGTGCGCGCACTCGGCCTCGGCGTCCCCGGAGGGCTTCTTGTCCATGATGGAGTGCGTGAGCGACGCGAAGCGGCTGGCAAAGCCGCCCGCGGCGGCGGTCGGCGGCTTGGCCGTCACGGGCACCGGCGGCGGCAGCGCCGACGAGGCCGTCGAGGCCGTGTCCGTCGCGGCGGCCGAGGAGGCTCTGTCGCCGCCGTCGTCCTCCCCTTCCTCGTCGCCGTCGTCCGACTCGCCGTCGTCGTCGTCGTCGTCCGTGAAGGCGCCCGAGCGGTGGGGCGAGCCGGGCCGGAAGGTGGCGAAGCGGATGACCTTTTCCTGGCGCGCGAGCCGGCCGAGCAGCTGCGTGACCTCGGGCAGCGACATGAGCGACGCGTTGTGCTCGTTGATGCCGATGATGTACATGCCCGGCTGCACCTCTCCGTGCTGCTCGATGGGCCCCTTGGCGCCCGAGGGCAGGTTGGTGAAGCCGTGCACGACGGCGCACTCCTGGATGCCGCTGTCGAGCAGCACGCCGAGCGGCCCGGGCGGCACGCGCACCTCGACGACCTCGTCGATCTCGTTCTCCGACTCCGAGTCGCTGTCGTTGTCGAAGAAGGCCTGGCCCTGCAGCATGGCGTCGTACTGCTGCGGCATGGCCACGGGGATGTCGGCGAACTGGTACTCGAACGCCTTGAGCTCCTCGAAGAACGGGTTGGCGCCCACGATCTTGTAGTCCGTGCCCGCCCACAGGTGCACCAGCTTGGCCTCGCCATTGTCCTCGTAGTGCAGCGCGCGCAGGCTGCGCGTGCGGATGGACGTCGACGGCTCGAAGAACACGACGGTCGCGCGCCGGCCCAGGTGCGAGACCACGCGCCCGTTCAGGCTCTCGGGCTCCTTCATGGGCGCGATGCAGCCCTGCGACCGCAGCAGCTCCATGATCTGCAGGTGGCCGCGCCAGATGGCCAGGTCCAGCGCCGTGTACCCGTCCTACGGGAGCGGTGGGGGGCGCGTGCCAGCGTAGCAGCACAGATGGAGAGCGGTGTCGAGTCAGGCTCGCATCCATGGCAGGCGCCATACAGTTAGAGAGAGAGAGAGAGAGAGAGAGAGAAGACGAGGACGCGCCGTCGCCATGCGTCGCCAGAGCCTGCGGCCGCGCCAGATCGACGTGCACGCGCGTATGCGCATCATCCGCCGCGAAGAGGACCTGGACACGGACGACGAGGCCGGTCCGTCCGCCCCCGGGGGCTCCTCCTCCTCCTCGGTCCCCGCCGGCTCCTCCGCCTCGGGCGCCACCACCTTTGCCGAGCTCGTCGCGGTGCGTCCCTATAGTAGTCGTGGTAGTCGCAGTAGTCGCAGTAGTCGCGCCGCCGCCTGCCTCTGCCTCTCGCAGTGCCTTCACCCACGCGCCTCCCTCGTCACTAAACTAACGCTGTGTATGCACACGCGCGCGCAGAACCTGGAGGACCCTTCGAACCCGCGCGGGCGGCCGGGAGCGCGGCGCAGGAAGAAGGACATCCCGATCCCCGTGGTCCTGGACGTGCCCTCGTACGCGGACGCGGTGCCGGCCGACTTCTGCGCGCCGTCGGCCTACGTGCGCTTCCAGGCGCTGCCGCCCGCCGACCCGCGCGACGAGCCCGTGGAGCTGGACCTGGCGCTGGCCGACATCAAGTGGCTGCGCGCGCACCCGACGTACGGCGTGGACGGCGACCCGCGCTACCAGCTGCCGCTCGCGCGGTTCGCGCAGATGCTGGACGCGCTGGAGAAGGCCTCGGCGCTCATCAACCCGAGCGTCGTGACGCTGGCCGAGGCCGAGCAGGTGCTCACGAAGCAGCTGGGCGTGCCCGCGGCGTCGCCGCTGCGCCGCGTGACGCACGACGTGTACAGCTACTGGGCAGCCAAGCGCCAGCAGCTCAAGCGTCCGCTGCTGCGCAAGTTCTGGCCGCAGACGCCGCTCAACGACACGAACCCGCACCTGGTATTCCGCCCGCGCGAGAAGGAGCGCTACAAGCTGCGCAAGCACCGCAAGAACGACATGGAGGGCTTCCGCAAGCTGCAGCAGCTGCGCGCCGACTTTGAGCGCGTGCGCCGGCTCGTCGAGCTCGTGCGCCGCCGCGAGACACTCAAGCGCCGCCAGGTCGAGGCGCTGGACGAGGTGCGGCGCCAGGCCGTCCACGAGCTCACGGACCGCAGTGGCGCCGTGCGCAAGCCCGTCATCCCGGCCGACACGGACGACCTGGCCGACAAGCTGCACAGGCGCAAGAAGCACAAGAAGAAGAAGAAGCCGCTCGGCGACAGCGCTGCTGACGCGCCCGGGGGCGGCGTGAACGGCGCCGCAGCGCTCGGTGGGGCCGCCAGCGCTGCGGACGTCGTGAACGGCAAGACGGCCGTGCCCTCGACCGCCCACAGCTCGTCCGCCGGCGGAGAAGCCGCCATGTCGCCCGCAGGCGTTGACACGCGCCGCATCCCGTCCTTCATGGAGTACGATACGTCGCTCAACTTCCGCGCGGACGACCCGGAGGACCCGGAGCTGAGCGGCAGCGGAGGGCCCGCATACCCGTCGTACCCGCTCGAGACGCCGCAGCTTATGGCGGCCGTGTTCTCGCAGCCGCCCAAGTTCCGCTGCCGCGGACGCATCGGTCGCGGCGGGCGCTTGGTGATTGACCGCATTCCCGTGCCGGCGTCGCGCTACTACGCGCCGACCGAAACGAGCGCGACCGGTATGGCGACCAAGTCAGTCGCTGTGGGGGCTGCCGGCTTGGGAGCCGTGGCGAGCGTCGCGCCCGCGGGCCCCGTAGCAGCGCCAGCAGCCGCCGGCCACCCACCGGTCGGGGAGGCGCTCAACAGCGGCCTGCACGGAGCGATCCTCGTGCACGAGAGCGCGTTCCGCCCGCCGACGCACAAGCTCGACGCGGTGACCTCCAAGCGCCTGGATGAGATCTACGCCATGAGCGACAGCGAGGACGAGCTGCTCGAGCCGCTGTCCTCCTCCGTGTACGAGACCTCGGCGTCGCGCAAGGCCAGCGCCGGCGGCAAGGCGCATCCGCACGCCGCCCTGCCGCGCGCTGTCAAGTTCGCCATGGACATTTAGTCGTCGGGTGGCGTCGACCGCCGCGCCTGGCGCCAAGCTCCACGACGGATGGCGGACAATACAAAGGCCCCATTCATCTACTCGCGACCAAGAGCCGCTGCCTGCCTCGCTGTCCCCCGGTCTGACCGCTGCTGACGCTGTGGCTGCTGCTGAAGGACGGGCACCTGGAGGTGGCGCGCAGGGCGGTCGTCGCCACGCTCGAGCTCCGCGAACGGCCGGACGAGCGCCTAGCACAAGACGCAGCAAGCAGCCGGTCAGTCGAGCCGCCCGCCAATCAACTGCCGCTATCGCTTGCGACTCACCGACGAAGCTGAGGCGCGAGCGATTACGTGGCCGCCTGGCATCCGCCGCTCGGTCCCGACCGCCGCTCTCGACCTGCAAGCGAGGCCAGCGTCAGCCAACGCCGATAGCCACCAAGATGCATACCTAACAGCCGACAGAGCGCGCTGCCGTACTCGCTCGGGTCGCTTGGGGCGGTCAAGCGTTTGCGGAGCGCATGCGGCGCGATCGACGGCCCGTATACGATGTGGTCGGCCAGCACGGGGCGCCGCAGAGGGATGCGGTTCCGCCCGTCGTCCAGATTGACGAACGCGCGTCGAGCTCCAGCAGTGGCCGCGCGCGTCGCGTGACCGTGGGACGCGGCGGACGAGCGCACGTGGAGCTGCTGCTGCTCGTGCAGCCGTCGCTGGCGCGCAGCCGCGGCGACCGCGAACAGGTCGTCCGTGATGTCGTCGCCGTCGTCCGCGGCGCCTGCTGCCGTGGCGGAGCTGGCGGCGAGCGCGGGGCTCGACCAGCCCCGCGCCCCCACGCGGTCGCCGCTCCCATCGCTCTCGAGCAAGCGATCGTCCCGGGCGACTTGCGGACGCGCCGACGCGTGGCCGCAGTTGTGGCAGGCGCAGGAGTAATCGGGCGGCCTGCTTGGAGCGCTGGGGCTGCCTGGGCGAGACGAAGGGCTGGCCGGCAGCGAGAAGAGGCTCTGGTCGCACGAGAGGCAGCGCAGGGGCGCCTTGGTTAAGGAAGCCGCGGGCCCAGGCGATCCGACGGCGCTCTGCGTCTCCAGCAAGCTGGAGCGAGCGGCCTCGAGCGTCAGCGGCGCGGACCAACGAAGAGCGAGGAGGCAAGCGGACGAACCTTCGCAGCCGCTCCATCTCGGCCCGGTCGGCCTTGCCGCGCAGGTCGAGCGCCAGGCGCTGCAGCAGCTCGTGGCTCGGCAGGTCCGTCAGCTTGGCGCGCAGCTCGGCGAGCGTCGCGGCCGTCTGACTCGCCGAGTCGCTCGTCATCTCGGCCATCTGGTCGTCGCCGACCCAACGCGTTAGCTGAGCCACAAGAGAGAGTGTCAAGCGGACGCCCAAGCGAGAGCGCACCTTGTCCTGGAGCGCCTGCAGCAGGCGCTGCGTGTCCTCCTGGCTCGGACAGAGCGCGAGCCGCGCCCGCAGCGCCGTCTCGCTCTGCGTCTGCTGCTGGAACTGCTGCTGGAGCTGCGCGATGGCGCCTTGGTGCGCGCGCAGGGCTTCCTGGTACCGCGTGAACTGCGCGTCGCAGCCGTCGAGAAGGCTCGCCGTACCCAGTTCCATGCGCTGCAGCGCCGCCGCCAAGCGCTCGGGCCCAGCTCCGTCGCCACCGTCGTGCTCAGGCTCTCGACCCGGCCCGTGGCCAGCCGCCGACGCCTGCTGCTCGCGGCGGGCGAGGTCGCTCGCCTTGCCCAGCTGAACGCGGAGCGCTTTCATGACGCGCAGCCCGTCCGGCGAGAGAGGCACATACGCCGCGTCGCCGTCACCACCGGCGATCTCCAGCACGTCCTCCAGCGTCTGCGCGAGCCCATCGAGCGCCAAGTCAAGTGCGTCGTTACTACTGGCGTCGCTGTTGGCGTCGCTCTCGGGTGCCGAGCTCGCTCTAGTCGCGTAGAAGCCGTCCAAGGCACGCTGCAGCTCGGCGAGCGTCGCGGGCGTCGCGCCGAAGACGCAGTTGCTCGTGGCCGTCCGCTGCCACTGCGCGTGCCGCTCGTCCAGCTCCTTGGCGGTCACGAACTGGCCCTCCAGCCGAGCTCCGAGCGCTGCGGCCGCGGCCGAGACCTCCTGCGCTTGGGCTTCCAGCATGGCCACGAGCTGCGCAGTCGCGTCTTGCAGCTGCTGCTCCAGCGACTGCAGCCTGGCGTCTCGCTCCGCACCCCCCTCCTCCTCCCGCCGGCGCTGCTCCTCCAACTGACGGCTAGCGGCCTCCCGTTCGCTCCCCAATCGTCGCTGCAGCTCGTCGAGCTGCTGGCGGTGGAGCGCCAGCGCGTCGTCCACCTCCCGGCGCTGGCGCTCGCCTCGCTCCGCCAGCTCTCGCACCAGCTCGCCCGTCTCGTTCCGGGCGCGCTCGCCGTCCGCGACTAGCTCCTGTACCAGCAAGCGCAGCTGCTGGTCGTCGTCTTGGTGCGGACTCGTCTGCCTGGCCATCTGCTCCAGCATCCCGCGCACGGTGGCAAGTAGCGCGTCGTCCCTCTCGCGCAGCTCCCGCAGACGCGCCTCCTCGGCCTGCTGCAGGTCCTGGTACGCGTGGTAGACGCTCTTCTTGCGGCCCATCCGCTCGGTCGGGCGCGCGCGCTGGATGCTCGCCCTGCCGCCGCGCCGCTCCGGCTGCTCCGGCTGCCGGCTCTCCGTCTCAGTCGAATCCTCATTGTTGACGACAGCGACTGCGGCCGTGGCCTCCCCTCGTGCCGTAGGGTGGTCCTCGCCGCCTCGCTCACCATCAGACTTGTGGTCCGCGCCGGTCGCCGCGCTCCCTCCGTCCGGTTGCATTTGAAGCCGCATCTCCGGCGCGTCGTGCTCTTCGCGGATCGGCGTGAGCTCCGGCGCGTCGCCTTCTGCTGCGTCAGTCTCCGCTGGACCTGCCGCCTCGGCGTCTCGGCTAGCGGGGCCACCTGGCGTCTGGTTGGGCTGTTCGACCGCCGGGTCTCCAGCGACGGCGCTGCTCTTGTCGTCGGTCGCTTGACACACTGCCGTGTCCGTGCTGCTGTCTCCGCGGCCGTCGCTGGGCGACAGCGCCCCCAGCTCGCTCAGGATGCGCTCGTTGTCCCTCAGCACGTCCGCCACGCCGAGCAGCGCGGCCTGCTTGGCTCGGGTGGCGAGGACGGCCGCCGGCCCAGTCAGGTGCGGGCAGAAGACGAGCTCGAGCACCGTGTTGAGCTGCGTGGCCAGCGCCATGGCCCGCTCGTCGGCGGCCTGCCGCTCCGCGGCGCGGTCGGCGCTCAGACTCGCGACCGCGCTGGCTGCTGCCGTCCTCGCCGCCTCGGCAAGCGCCTGGGCGTCGACGACAGCAGCCGGGACATCGACCCGCCCTCCGCCGCCGCTGTTGACGTTGAGCAGCTGCTGGCGGACACTCTGGAGGTTGCTCGTCAGGTCCGCGCGCAGCACCTGGACCCGGCTCTCGACGGAGGCCACGCGCTCCAGCACGCTCTTGAGCAGCAGGTCGATGACGGAGCCCTGCGACACGAAGAAGGCCGTCACCTCGGCCTCGATCGCTTCGAAGAGCGGCATTTCCGTCACTCCGTCCGCTAGTCAGTCCGCCGGTCAGTCCGCTAGCTCCGCGACAGCTCGGCTCGCTCGACCGACCGAGGTCTCCAGCGGCGGGGCGCAACCGTTGGCCGCGTATTTATAGGCGGTATTGTCTTGACCTGGCCGCCGCATTGCAGTCAGTCGACGACCGGGCCGCGATCCGCCCCCGCAAGCCGTCACCCAAGGCTACCGCGTTGGACACCGCCCCGCGACTCGATCACGCGCTCCTGCCGGTCGGTCCGGCGGTACGATAGAGCAGACGACGGACGGACGCAGCAAGCGCCATGGGATGCGTCGCGGCTTCTGTGCTGGGCCCGTGAGGTGGTCAGAGCTGCGGAGCGCAGTGAAAGTTCCTCCGACGCAGCTTCATGTGACTCTGGACTCTGGATGGCCTCCGCTGCCCCGGCGGTCGGTCGGTGACGCCAGCGGACGCCCAAGAGACTCCTCCTCCTCCTCCGCCTCGCGATGCGACGCCGACGCGGCCGCCAAGGCCTCGTCTTGGCCTCGTCTTGGCCTCTTGGGCGACAGACCGACCGCTCCTCGGCCACCGGAGCCAAATTGAGGCCAGCACTGCTTGCGCAGAGCCTGCAGGCGCGTCGGGGCGATTGAAATGCCGACATGGGACGCCGTCCGCGGCCGCGAGTGGCTTGGCATCACGTTCGCTGGGCTCTTTCCGTGTCGCGCTTGGCGAATTGGGTCGGCAGACAAGTCGGACCAAATCACCGCGGCGATAAACGCCTCTCGCGTCCATCGGGCTCGGTGGTGCCCACTACTACACGCACTTGATAGAAGCACCATCCTGAACGGCGGCTTGGGCGGCTTGGACGTCCAGGAACGGCACCAAACTGGTCCACAGAACCAGAGTTGGTCCTCGGTTCGATACCCTGCTGCCAATCCAGTATGAGCAACCCGCAGACGCCCGTCATGGGCTCTCGCGTAGCCATTGTTGGCGCTCAAAGGCTCCGTCATCGATGTCTCGCTCAACAAGACCAGCAGTAGCGGCGGCATCGAGAGCGGCGTCCGCCACGGCTTCAACAGCTTCTGCGGCAGCGTCTGAGCTATACAAAGCGAAGAGAATGGGAGAAGTGAGCTGCCACCGAGTTGAAGAGCGCTCCAGGCCAACATAAGCAGGTACAACCGGCGGCGTTTGGCCGGGGACGTCTCGATATTGTACTGATCGGCTTTGGTCTCTGCTGGCGGCTCCCTTGGCCGCTCAGGCTCTACAGGCGGCGCGTCAGCTGTGGGCTCACGCGTCGGCGTCGTCGGCATCGGCGTCGGTCTCCTCGATGGAAGGCAGGGACCGGCGCATCTTCATGCTGTGGCTCCGGATGCTGATAACCTTGGGCGACGGCGACGGAGCCGACTGCGGAGCCGCGGGAGGGCTCTTGACCAGGCCCCCGCCGACCGACAAGGGCGTCTCGATAGGTGGCGAGGCGTCCGACTCGTCCGTCTCGAACTCGCCGCTCAGGTCGTCGTCGTGGAAGGGCTTGTACCCGGCGTGGTCGTCCTCGCGGTCCCAGTCGCCGTCCTCGTCCGAGCGCGCGCTGTTGGATCTGGAGAGCGACGGGAGGAAGCCGACGGGCGGCAAGTTCCAGCCGTGCGCGAACTGGTCGACCAGCTGCAGGTGGCGGTGGTCTACAGGCTTGCGCTCGCCCTCGCGCTCGCCTTTGCGCTCGCTGACGCGCTTGTCGTGGCTGTGGCTGCGTGCCGACCGCATGACGGCGACCACGTCGCGCGTCTGCCCGTCCTGGCTCATGTGCCGCTTGACGCTGTCGGCCGACTGGTGGTCGTCCATGAGCCACATGACCATGCTGCTGCGCCGGAACTCGCCCTCCTCGTCCACGTCTCCCTCCCCGTCGCTCGCCACCGTCTCGGCCAGCGACCCGCGCGTGCCGTACCGCGCGTGCTTGGCCGGCAGGTTCGCCGCGCCGTCTCGGTGGCCAGACAGCTTACCACTGAACGGCTCGCCGCTCGCAGACTGGAACTCGGGCAGGCAGCTCGTGAGGAGCACCAGCACGTGCGCCTGGCGGTAGCGCTTGGCGCACGCGATGGCCGTGTCGAGCGCCTCACGCGAGAGCGCCACGTGCGCGAGCAGCAGCTCGACGCACTCGTAGTGGCCGCCCTTGGTCGCGACCGTGAGCAGCGTGTGGCCCTTGAAGGCGTACTCGCGCCACGTGTGCGCGTCCGTCTTGATGAGCACCTCGAGCATCTCGCGCCGGCCGTACTCGGCCGCGACGAACGCCGGCAGCGGCAGCTTGAGCGCGTACGGGTTGAGGTGCAGCAGGTTGGCGCACGAGCCGAACAAGATGCCAGACAGGTCGCCCGCGTTAGCAGAGCGGCGCTCTCGCGCGGCCTCGGCGGCCTCGTCGTCGCTCTGGCGACTCGCGGGCCTGCAGTCGCCGTCGTCCGCGAGCACGCGGCGCTGGCGGAGCAGCACGAAGGCGCGCCAGTGGCCGTGGCGGATCACCAGACTGTACATGGCGCGCGCAAAGTGGCGCAGCACCTCGGGCTGGGCAAACAACGCGTCCATGAGCAGCGCGAGCACCGTCACGTCGCCGAACTGACAGGCGAGCAGCAGCGCGTTGAGCTGCCCGGCGCGCCGGCGGCCGCTGCGCCGGGCCAGCGCCAGCGGCGACGGCATCCACACGGGCGACGCGCCCTCGTCCAGCAGCGCGGCCACTTGCCGCGGGCGCGCGTGCTCCACGGCCTTGCGCAGCCGCAGGTTGACGTCGGCCGCCTCGGCGCCCTCGCGCGAGGGGAAGAGCTTGCGCACCAGCGCCTTGACGCCCGTCATCGTGTCCGTCGGTATGGAAGAGCACGTACAGGGCCGACGTGTTGGAGATGGAGAGGATTCGAGAATGGCCACGGGTGAGAGGGACGGGCGTCCACACATTTTGAGGGGTAGTTTCCGTGGAAGACGGGAAGCGGGGAGCCACAGGCTTGGGACACTTGGTGCCAGCTGGGGAGGGGTGTGCGGCGCGGAGGGCTCGCGCAGCAGCCGCCGCGACGGCTGGCCAGTGACTTATGCGGAATCATGGTGCAGTACAGTAAACACGCGAAGCTCTGCCACATGGTCGTTGTGGTGTATAAATAGCGAGTGCGCTGCATCTGGCCCAGCAATGGCATCCACGGATCTAGAACATGCGAACCAAACGAGTCGGTTCACGCTCTCTGCCACACACAGTATCATAGTAGGATTCATACGATACAGTGTAGCGACGTTTTGACCAGTCACATGTGCGTGTACTGTATCACTTGGAATGGCTTCTTTTGCCTACAACTTCAAGTTGGCAGGGGCATTTTTCACTCGACACCTCGAAATGGAACAAAGCACGGACCACCTGGCGATGAAGATTATACACGGATTATTTCTCACCGTCCAACTGGTTCGTCGGAACAGAAGCAGTGTACCATATATTGCACTCGACGCACCCTCGTCTCTAGCTGCGAGTCGCATCCATCCAAGCCGATGCAAGCGCCTGCTCCTGCTTTTGCTGCAGGGCGGCGGCCTCGGGCTCTTTAGCCGCCGCTGGTCGCTCCTTTGGAAGCGACTGGGCGAGTAGCACGCGCCGCAGCAGGCTGCTGTTGCTCAGCGACCCTGATATGGTGTACGCCACCGCGGCCGCGACGGCAGTCACTTCGATCGCTACACGCGCCGCGCTCGACCCGCCGCGGCGCTGCAGCCACGGGATGTGCTCCGAGACGACGCTGGCCACGCTCACGAGCACGTACGAGGTCAGGATGACGCCGATGGGGCGCCTTCGCGAGGGCAGCTCGAACAGCAGCGCCACCGACGGGAGCGAGCCGCAGACGAAGAACTGCAGCTTGCGCATGGCGAGGGAGCGGTCGCCGACGGGCCCGGCGAGGCACGAGAACGTCCAGCCGATGCCCACAAAGCCGAAGAAGTAGGCGACGGAGCGCGAGAGCCGCGCCGCGAGCGTGGACGCGAGCGTGAGCGGCGGCATGGCGCGCATCTTGGCGCTGCGCATGCCGGCGGCCAGCGACATGAGGTGGACGGGCAAGTAGACGCGCAGCCCGAGCTCGATGACGCGCTGGAAAAAGTCCGTGGTCGTGTAGAACCGGCGGCAGGACTGACCCGGGTGGCGGATCGCGCACGGGTTGGGGTTCTCGCCGAGCGCATACTGGTCCTGCAGCGCGTTGGCCGCCTCGCGCTTGAGCAGCGTGTACTTGAGCAGCAGGTTCATGTGCGACTTGTCGTAGCTGTCCGGGTGGAAGAAGCCCGAGTAGTAGATCCACCCGCAGGCCGCCATGAAGACGCCCAGCTCTGCCGCAGTCCACAGACGAGTGAGACGCGCGGGCACGAGATCGCAGGCGGCAGGCCGAGGCGGCGCGCACCGAGAGGCGCCAGGCCCGCGAGCTGCGGGTTTTGCGCGACGACATCGCGGAACAGCAGGCTCAGCGCGTTCGTCGACAGCAGCGAGACGACCGCGGGCCTGTTCTTGGGAGGGAGACACAGCGTGGCCAGCACCGACGCGACCACTGACGCAGGGACCGCGCCGTGGACGGCACCACCTCTTCCGTCGGCCGGGGCGGCGGCGGCGGCAGCGCCATGCGTCTTCTTGACGGCAATAAGGCGCTGGACAAAGCGAAACGCACCTGCGAAGGAACTCGACAGCGCAAGATTAGTTTCCTTCGCGACTGCGGGCCAGTACGACAGAGCAGGCGCTTTGTGCTGGGCACGCACCAACAAAGACGGCGACGGTCGAGATGGTCCTTGAGGGCCCGCGCAGCCGCAATCCGGACGCGTCCAGGCTCGTCAGCGCGCGCACCACGGCCCTGCGGTTGCCCAGCGCGTTCGCCAGCGCCAGCAGCGCCGCCAGGGACGCGCCGGCCCCGCGCGCCGCGTGCTGCGCGGCCAGGGTCACCGCTACTGCCTTCGTCGGCGCCTCCATACCTTTGCGAATGTCGACGTGAACTGTCGAGCGTAGCCTTTGGGTAAACGTACCCCTGGCACCCAAACCAGCGAAAAGGTACCCAGGTTACAGATTCCAATCAGCCAAATCATCATGGAAGCTGGCGGTGACGCTGGCGGCGCTGTCGCCGCCTATGAGCGCGCTCTGATGCGTCGGCACCGCCTGGAACTGCGCGGGCTGGCCCACCGACTAGACGCGGTCGTGCGCGACCTGGAAGCGCTGGGCGACCAGCTAGAGCAGCAGCAGCAGCGCCTCGGCAGGCCAGGGCCAGGTGCCGACACGGACCCCCTCCGTCCCTCTGGGCCGTTGGCGCTCGCGCTGGCGGCGGTTCTAGCGCGCGCGCCTGTGTTCTTCGGCGAGCAGGTCCGCGCTTGGCGCCTTCCGCAGCTTGGGAGCTGTCAGCGTCTGATGGAGCGCTTGCCGCGCAGGAGACGCTGGTGTTCGTCGAGGCCTGCCGCGCGGTCGTCGCGTCCCTCGACGACGCTCTGCAAGCGGAAGGGCCGGAGAAGCCTGACTCCGACAGCAACAGCTGGCGAGACTCGGCGGCGGAGCGAGCGGCGCGACTGTCCGATGACGTGGGCAATCTCGAGAGAGAAGCCAAGCTGGTGGCGCCCGTGACGTCGCTGCTGAGCGACAAGCGCGACGTGAGTCCAGCGACGACGAGTTGTCTTGGCTTCCGTATTGACGCTTGCTCCGTGCGTGCTGCAACGGGTGCTCAGCACCTTGATGGGTTCGTGCGAGACGCGACGCTGCTGCTGGAGCGGTCTCATGCGCACCGCCTCGCGCAGTCACAGTACAGGATGACGGAGCTCATGGAGAGCTTCCGGCGCGCGCTCCTAGGTGCACACGCAGTCTGCCTCCTAGCGTGTTGCTCCGTCGCTGACTCACAATTCATGAGCTCGTCAGATCCGGCCGTATCGAAGCGCAAGCAGCTCGAGTTTGAGATGTCATCGATCGAGACGTCGGCCCTCACGATGCTGCTCCCCCACCTGGAGATCTGCCGCACCATCGTCACTGCGTAACTACCTCTAGTGCACTCAGGGTCACTTCTCGCCTATGATGGAGAGCTAAGGCAACGCAATGGCGTATATGATCGCCCACAGGAACGCGGAAGTGCGGGAAAGCTCGAGCCAATTCACCACCTCCGAGTGTGCGAGCATCACGAGCTTTGTCAAGACGGCGCTCGGTCTCAAGAATGGCTCCGTGGAGTTTTCCAGGTACGTAAGAATGATTCACTAGCCATTCATGCTGAGCGAGCACTGACCTCGGTACTGTGATCCAGCCTCGAGAAGCGATCGGCCGAGTTTGTCAAGCAGCTGGAGCTGTTCGAGCGTGCTGCAAGCAAGGTAAGCCGTCGAATGGGTGGGATAGTGGAAACACGTTTGGGACTCTCAGGTGCTAGCGCTTGACGATGTGGCTTTGTCGCTTCGCAGGACGCCTTCCTCGTGTGTTCAACAGCGCTGAAGCTGCAGTTCCAGGAGTCACTCGACAAGGAGCTGTTCCTGGCGTACCTGAGCGACTGGAAAACCAAGCATGCGCTCTTGCAGGTGCATTTCGCGCCTGAAGTAGTGTTGATGTCTCACAACGATCGCTAATCACTGGTGCGATGGCCTATCTCCCAAAAGAACGTCGTCAAGAGTGTCGCGTACGTTGACGCGATGGGACGCACAGCAGCGCTGAAGCAGCAGATTGAGTTGCTTGACGGCCGGATTCGAGACAGGTACGAACATCAGCTGCTCGTCGAGCCCATGATGACGGTGAGCAGACGAAAAGACTGAGTGCTGTGTCTCCCTTGCAGCAAGACAAGCGTCGCTGTGGACGGCCCTACGAGAGCTGCACTCGTCCAGGAGGTACGCAGACCGTTCCACTGCGCATTCATATATTACGTAGAGGACTTACAGGAGGCGGGTATGTACGGTGCTCTCGCATTCTGGGCAGGTTGGGCGGCTCTTTCAGCGCGAAGGCGCCTCGGCCGACGGTCTGCAGCTCTTCTAGCGCTTTGGTTTATACAGTAGGCTCGGGCTGTGGCGGTCGAAAGTGTCTGGTTTCTGTTGCCTCGCGGTGGTCGCGAGTGCCACCGCCGCCGCCGCCTGTCCAGCGAGCGCATGGTCCTGGCGCCACGCTGAAATCATCGGGCATTCTTTATCCAAATGCTGCGACTGCTCGCTCTTGCCAAATGACTGTCGTTTTAACAGCGGGTCCATGGGATTGGCTGTTCCTCTCAGGCGAGACGACCCCGCTCTGGGCGTTCACACAGGCGGGATGACATGCATTGTTAAACTGGTAAATGTATCCTCCCTCCTCGTGCCGCGTGCACCCGACCTCGACTTCCGGCTCCCCTCTCGGGCCATATCCAACTTGCCGGTGGTGGTGACTACGCCTCCACCGCCGGCGAGCTTCTGAAGCCAGACGGACTCGAAGGTTGGCGAAGCTGGTACGAGCTCGTGCTCACCGTTGCAGTTGTCGTGATTGTGTCTGGTGTCTTGCACCCTAACTGTCTGGTGTCTCGTTGTTCCATCTCAAGCGTGGAGGTCACACTATCGGGGCGGAATGGTCGAGTGCAATACGCGCTCATCTTGCGGGAGAACCAACCGCGCCATCACGCCCACGGAGCGCCAGGACCCGAGGCTGCGCAAGAACAAGACGATGCGGGCGAGAGCCCGTAGCATTCCGGATAACAGCGGAGCGTCTCTGACGCGGGCGAAGCTCACTGCATGTTTGTACTGTGGTGGGTTAGCTGAAACTTTTGACACGTGCCAGCTACTGTATTGATTAATGGTCGGCTCCAGTGGTTGAAGTTCACACGTCGCACATCCTGCGCCCCAAATTGAAATCCCTGAACGCCCAAACTAATCTATTTCAGACAGATCCCATACCTTTCGGTACATTGGTACATTGTTCCTCTCTTTCGGCACAAGTCACCGCGATTCGAAAAGAAGTCGACCCTCTTCCGCCCACGTCGGACCCACATGATGCGCTCGCTTCCCAGTCCCAAGTCGTCGTGGAGCTCCTGACCTCCTCACTCGCCGCCTCTCCCTCGCTCCTGAGCTCCGCCCTCGCTTATTCTACAGACGCAGACCGAGGCGCAGACGCAGACGATGGACGCGTGGCTGGCGGTGCCCGCGGCGGCGGCGCTGCTCTCGCTGTGCTGCTGCTGGACGGCGCTCGTGCTCAACGGACTCGACCCGCGGCGCCTGCTGCGCTCGGCCTTCCAGACGCCGCGCGCGCACCACCTGCGGCCCAGACGCGGCCGCTCCGCCTCCGCCTCCGCCTCCGCCTCCTCCTCCTCCTCCTCGCTCACGTGGTCGCCGCTGTCGCTCTCGGCCGCCTCGGACCTCGAGGCCCAGCCGCTGCTCTCCCCCCTCGACGCGCGTACGTCCGTTGCCTATTCTCGCCGCCCCTTCCGCCCCCGGGTCCTCTCGCACGCTAACTCACGCCGCGCGCCACGCCAGGCGTGCACTACTCGGGCAAGACGCCGCTGTACACGGACGCGGTGGCGCGGCTGGCGGCCTGCCGCTCGCCGCGGGAGCTCGAGGCGCTGCTGCGCGGCGGCCGCGTCACGCGCGCCGTCAACTCGGAGCCTAAGGCGCTGCACTTCGCGGCCTTCGCCGCCTCCGAGCTGGCGCCCAGGCGGCTCGCGCCGGACCTCGCGGCGCGCGTGGTCGTCGCGCTGCAGCGGTTCGCGCACTTGCCGCCGGTCGCGCGCGGCCTGCGCGACTGGCTATGCGACCCGCGGCGCTCGCCCCGCGAGTGCCTGGCGCTCAAGCGCGCCGTGGACGACCGCGTGCCGCTCTTCGACGTCGTCTACCGCCGCGTGCGCGACCCGGACGTGCGCGAGGAGATCCTGGCGCACTTTGAGCTGCAGGCGCGCGCGCTCACAGCCTCCAGCGGCGGCGGCGGCGGCAGCGGCTTCGTCCCGCCCGTCAAGCTGCTCTGGTGAGCGCCGCTCAAAGCACCGCCCCTGCTAGCGTGTGTGGACGTGCGGACTGACTGGACGGCTCGCTCGGCGTGCTTCCTTGCAGCGACATTGACGACACCATGCTGGCGGCGCTGTTCGACCGGCGGTACCCGGACCTGACGGTCTACCCAGGCGTGCACCAGTTCGCGCTCGAGCTCATGAAGGTCTCGGCGCTGCTGTCGACGGCCAGCGCCGGCGACGTCTCGGACAGCGACTCAGGCGACGGCAGCGACGACGAGGGCGACGCCGGAGACCGGGAGACGCAGCTTTTGGAGCGGCGGCAGAGGCAGCGGCGCAGCGGTATCGCCGGCCGCGTCGCCTTCCTCACGGCGCGGCCCGAGCTGCTGCGCAAGCGCTCGACCAAGGAGCTGCGCCACTGCGGCTTCACGCACTTTACCCGTACGTACGCCTGGGCGGCTGTGGCGCGTGGCGGGGGAATCCGAGCGAGCTAACGGCGTCTCTCTCCTCGTTGCGCTCGCTGTGCTGGACCGCAGTGCTCATGGGCCGCCTCGCCAACTTTATCGGCTCGGAGCGCATCGCCTCGGGCAAGCTGCTGGTGCGTTGGCGTCGAGATTCGAATGGGGCGACTCGTACCATACCGTCGCCCGACGGACGGCCTGGTATGTGTGTGTGAGTGAGTGCCAGCGGCAGCTAACCGCGCTTGTGCGCAGAACTTTGTGCGCTTCCGGCGGCTGTTCGCCGAGCACCGCTTCGTCTTCGTGGGCGACAACGGGCAGGGCGACATCGACCTGGGCAAGAAGCTGCTGGCCCCCGAGAGCGGCTTCGGCGTCGCCGCCGTGCTCATCCACGACGTTATCCGCAACCACGCCGCCTCGACGTCGTCCGCCGCGTCGTCGGCGGTCGCCTCGGCGGACGCGCACGACCTGCACGACTCGGGCGAGCGCCACTTGGGCGAGCGCCGCGCGCCGCCGAGCCGCGCGCGCTCGTACCGGTGGCGCGAGTGCCAGCAGCACGGCATGCACCTGTTCCGCACCTACATCGGCGCCAGCCTGCACCTGCACGCGCTGGGCCTGCTGCCGCTGCCGGCCGTCGTGCGCGTGGCCAAGCACACGGCCGCCGCCTACGCGCACGTCGCCTTCGACTCGGACGACCAGCGCACGCGCTGCGCCGCCGAGATCCTGAGCGACGTGGCCGTCGTCGTCGACGAGCTGCCCGACCACCAGGCGCTGGCGCTGGTCGCGTCTCTGCATGACGACCTGGTGGGCGACGCCCAGCACGAGCTGCGACTCGACGGCCGACGCGCGCAGCAGACGCAGACGCAGACGCAAGAGCCTTCCTCCTCGTCGTCGTCCTCGTCGGCCACGGCCACGGCCGTCAGCAGCAGCGTCGCCAAGGTCAGCGACCTCATCGCCGACGTCGCCACGGAGCCGACATCCGCCCTGGCTGGCGAGGGCGCGACCTGCAGACAGCAAGCGGACGAGATGGCGTAGCTCTAGAGCAGAGCGCCTTGGGGTCCATGCGTCTCCATGTATTCGTCCTCGAACGTTAAAGCGCGCCGCGACAGCACCAGGGGAGGAGAGGGAGCCAGCCACTCGCTCAGTCGACCTTCTTGGAGACGCTGTAGATGGCGCCGTCGATCATGCGCGCGACGGCGAAGACGCCGCCCACGATGGCGCTCGTCTGCGTGAGCAGGTGCAGCACGGACGGCTTGGACTCGACGTACTCGACCGCGATGGGCGAGAAGTCGTACGAGAAGATGACGCCCGGGAAGGAGAGCTGCCCGCCACCGCTCTGCGACGACGGCATCTCGTGCTCCGTCACTGAGTACTGGAAGGTCGTGACCGACCGGCCGCTCAGGTACACGTACTTGGTCGGCACCACGTTGACAAAGTACTTGTACGTCGCCACTGCCGGTCGAAGCGTCGGTCGGTCAGAGCGTTAGAGTATATTGTGGCTGATAAACCAATCCAACAACAACAACAACAGCGGCAACAACAGGGGCAACAGCCGATGAAGCGCCGATGACGGGGAGCACAGGGCGAGACGTACGGTTGGTGGCGACGATCTTGGTCACGTCAATGAGCGGCGTCTCCATGTTGGGCGCCTCGGGCCCGAAGCGCAGCGAGTTGACCACGTGGGACGCGTTGAAGTTGAGGAACTCGTGGAAGGAGAAGATGGTGAGCGAGCCCTCGTGCGCAAACGACAGGTCGCCCGCCACCTTCTGCACCAGCACGCTGCCCCGGAAGCGGCAGCCCTCGTCGCCGCCGTGGAAGTGGAACGCCTCCTCGCGCACGTCCTGCTTGATCAGGATGTCCTTGTTGCCCTTGGCGTCGCTCACGTCCAGCGCCACCTCTGCCCGGCCACGGCACACGGGCGTTAGCGTCCGCCGGCTCGCACTTTCCGTCGTGCTATTTATTGTATGCATGAACAGTATCCGCGAGGCCGCACCCGAGCACTTTTCGTGCAGGAAGGACACGTCCACGTCGATGCGGATGGGCAGGTCTTGCTGCTTGGTACGTAGCGGGGATACACGCACGCACGGGGAGACAGAGCGCGTCAGCACGCGCCTCGCCTACTGTACTGTCGAGCGCCGCGCGTCGAGCGTACCGGGTCCGTGTCGACGTGCATGCGGTGCGTCACGCCCACGGTCCACCAGACGGACAGCTCCGAGAGCAGCAGGAAGGCCACGAAGGCGCAGCTGAGCAGCGTCACCACGCCGCCGCCCACCGTGCGCTCCTGGATGCCCTCCACGCCCTTGGCGTTCAGGTCGAAGCGCCGCCACGCTGACATGGTCGGTGCCGGATTGTTATTATAGTCGGACTGTGAATCCAGCCCGGTGCGCTCGCTGCCTGCAGCCACGTCGCCAGGAATGGCGCGACACGATTGGGTGAAATACAGGAAGAAACACACGCGGTGATTGGATGTATCACTCAAGATTGTAGATTTACGTAAACTATTGGGCAATAATGAGATAAGAAAGCTGCGAGTGGTCAAAACTGGGGCGTCGAGCTTGAAACGACGCCAATTGGAATGGGCGGCGAAGCTTGCGTGGTGCCACCATGGCGCGCAACAAGCAGCGGCTCGAGCCCCTATCGTCTACTCCGAGTATGCACTTGTCCTCGGTCGCCGTGTAATAAATACTGCAGCGCGCGCCATCCCGCTGGGCCCGGCGTCAGGCGTCGGCCACGACCGCCAGGCCGCGCCGCCGCGCCTCCTCTATCTTCCCCCTCGAGACGCCCTTGCAGCCCGTCAGGTGCAGCTCCACGCGGCGCGCCGCGCCGGCCTCGTCGCCGCCTTCCCGCGGCTCCAGCGCCCGGAGGAACGCGTCCACGGCCGCGTCCGTGAGCTGCGTGCACCACACGAGCCGCAGTTCGCGCAGACGGTCGCAGCCGCGCGCCAGGTCGACGGCCGCCTTGTCCGTCAGGTTGAGGCACCACGACAGGTCCAGGCGCTCGAGGCGGCGGCCAGACTCGCCCAGCGCGCGCACGCCGCGGTCCGTCACGAGCGCGCAGTTGGTCAGGTCGAGCGCTCGCAGGCCGGGGCAGGCGCCCACCAGCGCCTCGACGCCCGCGTCCGTCACGTCGCTGCAGCTGGCGAGCTTGACGCTCTCCAGCCGCCGGCAGTGGCGCGCGATCGCCGAGAGCCCCACGTCCGTGACCGCCGCCTGCGTCAGGTCGAGCCGGCGCAGCGCGCGGCCCATGCCGTAGAAGCCGTTGCGCTGGTCGGACGGCTCCGTCGTGAAGGCCGCGTCCGACACGGCGTCCATGAACGACAGGTCCAGCCGCTCGAGCGCCGTCACCGAGCGCAGCAGCATGTGGATGGCGTCGTCGTCGATGCGCTGGGCAATGGGTGGCAGGCAGGCAGCGCCAGAGCGTGAGTGCGCTAGCGCCGATACGTACGTGGGCCTCCTGACCCGACCCGCACACGTACACGCACATACCTTGCAGCGGGAAAAGTTAATGTCCGTGAGCGAGCGGCAGGCCTTGACGAGGAAGAGCACGAGGTGCCGCGTGAGCTGCGAGCAGCGCGCGAAGCTCACGACCTGCAGCGACGTGCAGGCGCGCAGCGGGTAGAAGGGCGAGTGGTCCGGCTGGAAGGCGGCGTCCGTGATGTGGCGGCAGCCGTCCAGGCGCAGCGTCTGCAGGCTCGAGCAGCCCTGCAGCACGGCGCGGACGACCGAGTTGGTCACCTGCGCGCAGTTGGACAGGTCGAGGCAGCGCTGTTGCCGTTGGTGGGGGCGCGAATGACGACCGACCGGAGGCGTTAGCGACTCCTGCGCGCAGGGAAAGCAAGCGAGCACTCTACGGGATCATGCAAACGAGCCCACGCACCAGCTCTGGACAGCGGAAGGGGATCTGGCGCAGCACCGAGTTCCGGATGGCGCAGCAGCCCGAGAGGTCCAGCACGCGGCGCGCAATCATGAAGAAGGCGCCCAGGCGGTCGTCCGTGATGGTCCGGGACGCCACCATCTGCGCCAGCAGGCTCAGCACGAGCTCCTCCGGCAGGCGCCTGCGCTTCCAAAGCGGTCGTTAGCGGGCAGCCCCAGCACTTCCTTACGGCAGGGACGACGGGCGGGACGCACCGCAGGATGGTCAGCAGCACGCGCTGAGGGGCGCCGCGCGCCAGCCGCGCCAGACACAGCGCCGCCAGCGAGGGCGGGCCGCCGCTCTCAAGCACCGACGCAGGCATCCGGCCGTCGGGCAGGCAGGCACGTGGGTTGGTGGGGAGCACGAGCAAGAGCGATCGATCTGGTTGGGGGTTGGTCGATCCTGAAGTGTCGGATGTCACAGACATGGAACGCGGGAGGAAGCGACCACCACTCCTTCGCCCCTTTATTCTTGTTGGACTCTGCGCAGATAGTAGTGTGTCCTACATATTTTTTGAGGATCATTAGCCTTAATAAGTAGTGTGTGTTACATAACAGGCAAAGGAATGGTGGTCGCTTCAATTTCCATTATTTAAACACCTTTTATAATTGATATACGCGGTTTTATGCTGACAAAGAAGCTATTTTCAAGTAAAGATTGGTATGCGTTTGTGAAGGTTTGGATGTCTGTACAGAATGATGAAAATGGTCCTCTTGAATGCGAAAGAAAGGTCATCGTCAACCCACTTTGGGACGAGTTTTGGCCCGTTGGTCCATTGATTTCTTTTCCCCTGCCCATGACGGCCACAAGAACATTGCGTCGGGTGCGGTAAAAGCTCCCCCCCCCGACGCAACGTTCTTGTGGCAGTTGCTGTAGGCGAAGGCTGTGACGGAGCACACAGCACTTCACGCGAGGAAGCGTGCACACCGTTCACGGTGTATTAGGAAATTAACAGTTAAATACACTTGGCCTCACTATAGGCCCAAATGTACTGTACTAATTGCGTATTTCCTTGCAAAAGAAAAACTGTTTTATTATGGAGTGTTATTCATGAACGAGCCCAAAATGGGTGGCTCTCGGACACTGTCCATGGCTAACCATACAAACTAGAAGTCAAAAGAGTGACAGTACCTCACAGTACTCACCACGGCTTGTGTGAGCCACTCAACCTCACAGCGTACCTAGCTGGAGGGCGGCTGCCCTAAGTCCGCACGAGACTAAGTGCGAAGCACTGAAGGGTACCCTTTACCCGTGTAACCCCGTTACAAAGGCCGTTGCTCTTCGCTGGATCTACATGCACCGCCTCAGGCATGTCGAACATAAGGACAAGTGCAGGTCGGATCGCGGGGCAAGAGGCGAGACGTGGTCTTGTTGCTGAAGTCTCCGACAAGGTTTCGCAGACAAGGTCGGCTGGGCGACGTCGCTGTGCGCGTTTCTATATGACGGCGCGGCTCGCAGACGGATAGCTCGGCAGAACAAACTCCAAGATGGACTCCAGCGCCGACGAGTCGTCCAGCGAGAGCGGGGACGATGGCGTCCTCGGTATCGACGCTGCGATCGTGCTTGTTGTCTTGCGAGAGCTGAGAGCTCGAGCTCGCCGCCGGCGAGCTCCCTATGTTCGTCGCCGTCTCGTATGGGACGATGAGACTTCCAGGCTGTTGCGAGAAGGTCAGTTTCGCTCGGTCTATCGCATGGACGCTTCGTCAATCGAACTGTTGTGCTCCTTCCTCGCTCCGCTGCTTGAGAGAAGGCCGCACTCGTGGACGGCGCGCGGGTCGATATCGGTGCAGAACAAGGTGCAAATGACGGTGAGGTACCTCAGTGGAGGCGCCATGCAAGACATTCGACGCGTGAGCGGTGTAAGCAAGCCACAGTTCTACTCCATTGTACACGAAGTCGTTGGTGCGATCGGCGCCTGCGAGAGATTGTCGATGACGTTCCCGACCACTCCGACGGAGCGAGAGAAGGCCGCAAGCGACTTTCTAGCGTTGAGCAGTCATGAGATTATGCGCGGATGTGTCGGCGCGCTCGACGGATGGCTCTGCGCACTGCGCGCTCCGTCCGAGTCCGACGATGAACCAGGGCCTCGCGAATATATCAGTGGACACTACTCACGCATGGGACTGAATGTTCAAACGTGTGTGGACTCCAAGAGCAGGTCCATCTTCGCGAACTTGGATCACCCCAGTGGTGTCAACGACTCGCGCGCCTACCAAGAGTCGAGTCTCTCTTCTGTGGTGGAGGGGCTCGAGCGCGGTCTCTACGTCGTGGCAGACAACGCATACCAGTGCACGAACAAGCTACTGACACCCTTCACGGGTACGCAGATCGGTGGCGATCTGTTCAAGGACGCGTTCAATTTTCATCTATCCCAATTGCGCATCCGTGTGGAGATGGCGTTCGGGTTGCTCGTGGCGAAATGGAGCATCTTCAAGCGCCCATTGTCGACGGACCTTGCCCGTACTATCGCGATTATCCAAGCCTGTCTTCTCCTACACAACTTTGCCATCAACGAGCGACTCGACTGCTGAGATGACCCAGCCGGCGACGACCTGACGCAGTACATCGGAGAGGCGGGGAGGCGTGGCATGAACACGGTGCTGGGGTATTCTGCGAACAGCGCCGAGATTCGACCGAAAGGAACAAGCTTCGTCCGGGATGGCATTGTGCGCCGGCTGCGCGACAGCGGCATCGTACGGCCCCATCAACCCTAGACTACTTCGTCCTCACCACCTCCGCGCCGACGGCGAAGCGATCTCATCGTCTCCCTGACGAGCTCCTCGACCTCGCGCTCGAGCTCTAGGATCGCCTCCTTGGAAGTGTTGCTCGCCTTCACCACTTCGACCATGCGCGCTAGCTGCGTTGCTGACTTTGCCATCCTCGTTGATTCTTCCAACTCCGTCGATTGTGCAGCAGCGGCCTTCTGCTCCATCACGCTGACGAGCCGCTCGAGGATGTCGTCGGACGCGTCCTCCCGTCGCTTTCGCTTGCGAGGAGTCGGCGCTGGCGTGTCGCTCCCAGCGACGGATGCAGCGTCCCCGCTCGTACTCAGCGAATCCATTCTCGCACGCGGCGGGACTCGACCGTCCACATGGGATAGGAGCCCCGGCTTAAGCCGAAGCCAGTCGTGGAGATAGACGATGTCGAGGCGCCCGTCCGAGAAGTCAGCAAAGTCGCTGCTGTGGGTGCCGGATTTGTGCGCCTTGGTGTCCGCCGCGGCGTATCGCAGGCGAATATCCTTCCAGAGTTTGCGGAGCTTGGCCGCGTCGTGTTGGATCGCCTCGCCAGGGCGAATGCCGTCGTACTCCAGGCGAGCCGAGGCGAGCTGCGCGAACTCGAGGTCGTCCGAAGCGTATGCGCGAGCCACGTCCCGCCAGAAATCGGACGCGCCATTGACGGCACCGCGGTCCAGCTCTCCCCGAGTCGGGATCGCGTCGATCTCTCGTAGCCGGTCGGCAAATCGATCCGAGAAGAGTACGTTGATAAGCCGGAACGCGCAGTGCTTCGTTCTTCGCGTCGCAGGCTTCTGCTGCGACGGCTTCTCGGAGCCATTCGCGCCTGCTTCATCGCCGTCGTGGGCTGCATGCTTGAACTCGACCAGCAAGTCAACGAAGGCGGACTTGGTCGCCGCGGCCTGTGATTGCGGGCGCAATCCGAGCTTCGTGCACGCTGTGCGGAGCGCGCGAGCACTGTGGGCCTCTAGTACCTCTCGTAGCGTGACTTCTTCTCGATCATCGCCCCGTCATCGCCAAGAAATGGGGAGCTGACGCGGTCTGCGCACGGCGAACTTTTGACGAAGTCGATAACCGCCTGCGCCTCGTCCATTTTGGTGCGTTCTCTCGTGTGCCAACGGGCGGAGGGTGTGGGGCTGGGGGCACGGCTTCAAGACGCACTCGGCAGCTACGACCAGGCGCCCGCCGCTGGCCCAGCGTTTCTGAGTCCCTTGGCGCTCGCCACGCACCCTCCTAAACCCTGCAGGCGTGTCGTGGAGCGCCCCAGCTCCGTCTTGAGCGGAGCAATCTCATCGTCCTTGGCGACAATGATCGCCCTCGCCGTGGCTGATAATAAAATAATGTGGACACTCACATTCCTCTTGCGGTGCGCTTCTACTACTGTAGACCGACCGTCTTGGCAGCCGCCGTCCCCACCACATACACGCGCGCTTACGAGACAAATCCGAGGTCCATGGCGGCCTTGTCGGCCTGGTTGCAGATCTCTGGGTCTCACCGCCTCAGCCCTGCGACAGCGACAGGTACGCGTTCCACCAGAGCGCCACGCAGTTGCCTGCCAGGCCAAGGTGGACGGAGCGACGGGGTGTTAGTCCGGCTGTGAAGCGACGTCGGAGCCTCTATACTGTTCAGTAGTAAGCGTCGGGCTGAGAGCGAGAGACGCACCCCAGAGCACGCGGAGCTGCGGCGGCACGTAGTGGAAGGAGAGCCACTGGGTGACGGTCCACACGCGCCAGTTCATGAGCAGCGCGCCCACGAAGACGCGCGACAGGTTCTCGCGCGACGCCCTGGCGCTGGAGCCGCGCAGCACGCCGAGCTGTCCGTCGAGACGCGCCATCAGTGCTCACCTCTCGGCCCAATGCCGAGTAAGGGACGGACGCACCGAGAAGATGGTGAGCGCCGTGAGCGGCGGCGTGAAGAGCAGGCGGTCGACCAGCAGCTTCTTGTTGGGCGTCTGCGGACGGAAGGCGTCGGGCGTGAGACTCCGCGTCGGACCGGACAAAGGAGCGCTGCAGTCGTGTCCTACCAGTTTGCTCTTGGTCCAGCGCTGGGTCTCGAGGTACGCGTACCAGTAGTGCAGCAGGGGGCCAGTCACGGAGCCGCTGGACGATCGCACGCGCCCGAGAGCGAGTTAGAAACGGCGGCTGCCCATAACAGACACTCAAGGCGACCGCCTGGATGAAAGCGCACCCAAAGAGGAAGAAGGCGAGCACTTGGCGAGGGTTCAGACCCTGCGGATCGACCAGAAGGCGAGTCATCGTCAGAGGCGGCCGCGTGTATGCTTCCTAGCAATTTAGAGAACGCCCCACCCGCAGCGTCTTGTGCTTGAGGAAGTGCCCTGCCGGACGAGACCGCGCGTCGAGTCAGAGCCCAGGCGCTCCATGCGTACGTACACCACCGTACGAGACGCACCGAGGATCTCGCCCAGCGCCGCGACTCCCGCAGAGGTCACCGCCTTGGTGCTGCAGTGATTCCCGTCCGACAACGACCGACGGTTAGCGCTGTCTCCCGCCGCTCAGTCAAGTCCGGCATCCACGCGACAGGTACCGCAGCGGAGCCTTTTGCAGCGCGAGCTGGTAGTTCTGAGGTGGGCGATGATGGCACAATTGTTGTGTCCGTGAGGACTCGGCCCCGGAGCGCCTGCGACTACGCCCTACTGTACTGCACCTGCCACGCAGACACGACCATCATGCTCTTCTTCGTACGGCGCTGCCTCCTCGTCAGGGCTTCAGTTGCGGACTGATACTGTAGCAGCTCGGGCGCTCGGAGCTCGGCGCTCAAAGGCCCCGCCTAATGCGCATTCACGTGAATGCGAGTCGGGCGAAGCGTCTCCTCGTACTTAATCAACGGAACATAGTACCGCTCCCAGGTACTAACTCAATACAACTCAGATTGGGGTTGTGTGTGTGGTTCAACTGCCTGCTTGACCCGGTTGCCTTCGCTACATAACAATACATTAGCGAGCTCGAAAAGTCGGGATGGCCACCAGCTACAGGGGCTGCGTGGTCGCCAGCTTCCACTGCAACGCAAACTGAGGCCGGGGCGAGTGCAGACGCCTTGCCTGGGTGCGTGCGAACAGACCAAAACTATATAAGCAGCCGGATGCGCTCTCTGTTGGTGGTACACACAGAGTGCAGCAGCGAGGTCAGTGCTACGCCACAGACGTCTCGGCAGCTCCTTGCGGGCGGCACGTACTCGAGCTTGTCCAGGTCCGCCATCGCGCGGAGGACGACGCTGTTACGCGACTGCCAGAACTCGGTCGCCGCAATCTCTGCGGTGCATACAAAGCTACACGTCAACGCAGAGCTTGGGCCTTCCATACCGACTGACGGCAGTACAGAGGGTCCCGCACCTTTCGAGTCGGTGATGTAGCTGGGCGTGGAGGCGGTGGGGGTCGCTCGCTGCCCGGCGCGGCTGGGGTCCAGCAGCCTGGACCCCAGCACGGCGGCCACGTCGGTGGGCGGCGGGAGGTGGCTGCCCTTTAGCGCAGCATTCGACGACGCGCTCGCTGTCTCCGCGCTGCCGCCGCCCTTGGACGCGGAGACGTTGACGCCAGTAGTGGGCCGACTCTTGCCGCTCTTCGGCCTCGCGTCCGCCACCGGGCGGCCTCGCAGCGTTGTGTCCAGAGCCCTCTCCTTGCGCTTAACTCCTGGCCGAATCGAGCTCAAGGGCGCCGGCGACGGGTCGCGCGTCGCGGACCGCGCGCCGACGGCCTGGAAGCCGGTCGTCGGCGCGTTGGGGCGCACGCCATCGGCCAAGAACGCGCGCGGCCTGGAGCCAAGCAGGCAAGAAAGAGAGAGCGTCAGAGGCGCTGGTACCAAGGAAAAGCCACCGAACTGGGTACACGCCACGTACTTCTTCCTGGCGCGAGCGGCGGCGGCAGCAGCAACGGCGTCGCGCGCGCGCTTGTCGGCCGCCATGCGCGTCTTTTTCCTTTTGTATGCATGCATGCGCCAACGTTCAAACTGCACCTCCATGCGAACTTAACAAAAAAATCACTTGCGAACTTTACAGCAACAATAAGCTGTCAAACAGCATACTAGTAGTACTCCATGGGTGAGATGCCGGTCAGCGGTTGCACGAGGCTCAGCCAGCTCGCCAGATACAAGTGTTCCGACGCGTCGTCGCCGCCAGCACCCGCCTCGCTTTGCGGCTTCGCCTGCGCCAGCAGCAACCCCATCGCGGCCGCCGTCTCGCACGGGTGCAGCAGCGCGAAGGGCGAGCCCAGCACCGGGTGCTGCTCCACGGCCGCGACGACCAGCGACCGGTCGCCTCGGCCGGCTAAGTGGACGCCTCGCAGGACGCGCTCGGCGCTCACGGGCGTGCCGTCGACGGCAGCGGCGCGGAAGTAGAGCGCGGGCGTCCGGTACGTCGCGTGGAACACGATGTGCAGATCCAGCAGCGCCGTCGCGTCGTCCTCTGGCGGCGCGACGCACACATCCTCCTGCACAGTATTGCACGTCAGCTCCAGTTGCCTCGATCGCACAGGAGGGACGCCCTCTCTCTCTCTCCACTCGCCTCGCCCGCGAGCTCCACCCATCCGTCCACTTGCTTATCTATTGGCGCCGCAGGAAGACCCCCCTCTGGCGCAACGCGGCGCACGTTCCCGGTGGAGACGAGGAAGGAGTTCCCGTCCAAGTGCTGGCGAGCCGAGTCGTCAGTGGTCGCGTCAGTCAGTGCAGACAATGAGCAACGCTAGGACGCCCGAGTCTCTCTACCGGTCGCGCGCCGTGCCTCCACTCCCACGTCGCGACGCCCTCGCCACGCTCGGCGCGCCTCGCCCGCTCGTGCGACCGCCGCACCAGCCGCTCTCCCTCCGCCCGGAACCGCGCATAGCTCAACATCCTCTTTTTGACACGGGTCGCTTTTTAATGCAAATAAATAACTCTGCGTTTAAAACACAAACCGAAGTAAAAATATAAACGAAATATATTGTACGGTATTCGTTTGAAAAATACAAAATATATCATAGAATTTTTCAGTAGTCTTAAGTCAGTATCCCCAATTGCATACTATTATATTATACAGTTACGACTGATTGGCCATAATAGCTATAACACAATCCCCAAAATCAATACTCTCGGTAGAAATAACTGTACGGTTTATTTTAAATCAGTACCACATTTTTATTGCAATTCAAAATTGGTATGAATTATTCACTAATTACAGACACGTAAGCTAATTTTGTCCAATCATGTCACTCATGCGTTTCTTCGCATCTTGCATGGCTCCTTGCAATGAAATGTACTGATTTCGAGCCGCCGTAGCCAATCAAAAACTCTCACACGTCTGCAGCGGAGTCAATTTTAATTAAAATCAGTAG